>KZ651313.1:6107-17961 GCA_001010745.2 Gerris buenoi | reverse complement strand
GACACTTGCAGCTGCCATATATATATAATAATTACCACATAACATTTTATAAAAACCGACAGTACTCTATAATTTTATTCATATAATTCTATTGTTTTTTTCATGGAAGAAACTGGTAGCTAATATTGTAATTTAAGTGTAACTCTTAAAATCGCCAACTATTATTAAACATTTAATTACCATTTGGTATCAATTAGTACAGGAAGCCTAAATTATTAAAAAAATAAAAGTACTTACTAAAATTTCCAATGAGCAATTGTTGTGACGAAACATCTTTAAATTCGTCTTATTCAAAACAAGATGCATGTATTAATTAGTGTAAAATAAGAACAATAGATTCAGTGGTTGGGGAATATCTAAGTGTTAACACAGTGTAATTATTTTACTTTTTATTTAATTTATGTTTGTTAGAAACACAGAAATTATAGTACATTTACGTATGTCAATTATTGTATATTAAGTTATTAATTTATACACCCTGTTAGTGTGTTTGGTTTATGTAGATGACAACAATTTGTGTAAACGTAGACCGATTTAGTTGAAATTTGGTAATTTATTCCAAAAAATAGTCAGTTTTCCGTCGCATTTTATGCTCACGTGAGCTTCAAATATAAATTGGAATTTTAAGACGGAAAAAGATTCTATCTTCTTCCATTAGATGAGACTAATATTATAAGGGTAAATTTTAGCCTCAAAGATCAATTAAGCGCAGAACGAGGCAAACGTGAAGGAATTGAAAATCTCTTCGTCTTGGTTTGATCACTTTTTATACTAAATTTGTCAAAGGCAATGCAATATGGTTGCACTCACATCTTTCTTTGGAGATATCGAGCTGTGATTTCTCAGAAGTTCCGTTCATCTTTACTTAGCGAGCTCTATGCAGGTTTCATAAAAATGTTAAAATGAAGGGTTTAGCACATTCCTATTTTTGGTGGCTAAAACTTGACAATGACATTGAGGAGATCACGAAGCAGTGTGAAGCTTGTAACATTAATCAATCAATGCCCAACTAATCAACTCTTTTACCCTGGCCACGGACTCGGCCACCTTGGTGCAGGATTCGCATTGACCACGGGGGTCCGATATTTAACACCTATATTTTTTGTCCTCTATGATTCCTATTCTAAAAGAATCAAATTCTGTTTTACTAAACATCCAGACTCAAAATCTACACTGTCAAATCAATATCAACCTTACTTATTTCAATGCAAAATTCTATAAAATAATAAAACAGAATAAAATAGTTCTCTACTAGGTAGCTCAAGTTTAATTTTTTTGCTATTATTAATTTTGATTATTAAGAACGCACAAATACCTAATAAGCAAGTAATCAAATCTTCTTGTTCAATTCCTTTCTTTTTTATCCATCTTTCGATACCACAAATTATACGAGTCCTGTCATTTATTCAAACTTTAAGTGTTACATTTTATACTTGTATTTCAGATAATGTAAAAGTTCTAGATCTGCCTTGTACTAATGTTTTCGAAATAACCTGGGATAAAAACAGGAGGTAAAATATACGGTTATTGTCAGGATAACTAAAATGTAACTACTTGATTAGATGAAACAGAATAAAGTTGAAATATGTATTATGAGGGCATCTAGCTACAATCCTAAAATGTATAATAACCCTTCTCTAAAAAAGAGATAACTTTTAAGTGAAAATACGAAAACATAATTGATGGCAATAACTCATACGGGATGCGGGTCCTATCTTTCGCTCAGAGTAAACATTTTATTAATGAGTTTTTTTATAATTTGATAATAATAATAACCACAAAATATATGTGTACATCACATTTTAGGCTTTTCAAAATCAGGGTCGTGTTATATATTATGGACATTGAATTTTCGAGATAAAAATTTAGGTCACAATGTTGAGAGGTAGTTTATAACTGATGTGAATTTGCTATGGGCTTTCGTAATAATTAGAGTATGCTGAAACAAATGTAGCATTAATACCCAAACAACATGGTCTTTTCCCCAGTTGCTTGTGTTTGGTGAATTCTTGAAGTGTGGAATTCATAACTGGCCTTCTACAATGAGTAATTATACCTGATATTATAAGTCAGTGATGAAGACCTTACGTTACCGTTAAAGGTGCTCTTATCATCTTGTGACTAGATTGGCAATTGGTCTTTTGCATTGGCACTTGCAGCTGCCTGACTTGGTTGAAAGCCCTTGATGGCTAAGGGGAGTAAAACCATCATGATCATGATCGGGGAGTAAAACCAGCATGATCATGATCGGGGAGTAAAACCATCATGATCGAATTAAGCTACCAAGGTGTAGCATTGAAACGCCTTAAAAGGCGAACTATGGAATATCGATTACTTTCTTAAAAGAGATTCGCCAAACTGTGAACATTTTTGTTTTGTCAGTCTGATTAGGAAATAGAGGGATCAGACTCCTTCCATTTTCTTGAGTTTGTCAAAAGATCTACGTTTCTCTGGTTCTATGATCTTATGGAAAAACTTAGGACATATATTTATTTCAGGGCGTAGAGTTGCAAAGTCATAACTTAAGTTATGTATCTAGATTTTAGGACTGATTTTCCAGAACACATAGCCAGAATTTATAATCGTTAATAAGCAGTTCATAGCCGATCTAAAATCATTAAATTAAATAATTAAAACTAACTGAAAACGTCTTAATAATTCAAAACAGATTGTTTTAAATTACCCTTAATTATAAAACAATAACACTAATTGAAGTGATCTTTTTAATAGATCACTTTGTTTTAATAATAAGCTTAATTGTGGGAACACTATTAGCTACTCTAAACCAAGACCTATGAATTGATGTAGTCAAACACTTTTATTCGAACAGTTGCTAATATAGTGAATTAGCAGATAGATTTCTGTCACTAGTGATTTCTTACATTGTACTTGCCTTTGCTAATAATCGTAAGAAAACAATGAAGCACATTTTTTTTTACTGGATGGAAAATTTAGAAGGAACTCATAGAAAGTACATTTCTATGATTAATATACTAGAAATTTGATTAAAGAAAGTACACTTTTATTTAATCGAAATAAAACTGCTTTACGCGTGGTAGGTATGCATTCAATAAAGTCGTCACGAAGTAAGTAAGATGTATTTAATTTAAAAGCTCTATTCTTATTTGAAAAGCATTTCTTGGAATGCATACTTGAATATCTTTAGCATCTCTCCATTTTTACTTTCTCATATAAAGAGAAAGGAATGTGATGTCGCTAAAATTCTATTTTGATGGATTTATACGTTTTGAGGTCCCCTGAATAAAAAAAAGTGGTTTTTGGTTGTCTATGCACGCATGGAGTCTAAACTACTGACGTAATTTTGACGAAATTTGCCATACATGTTCAGAAAAATCATACCCCGGGCCCCGGGGCAAAATCGAGATACGAATTTTTGCCCCAAATTTGGGGGCGCTGCCTCGCAAAAAATTGATAGAACGTGAAAAAAAATGATTTCTCGAAAACGGTTCCGACGATTTTGAATAAAAATGTATAAAATGTAGTCAATTTAAATACGAATCAAACGATATAAGCCATTTTACCGGGAAAAATCTATTTTCCGAGATTTGATTTGGTTAAAAATCTAAAACCAATTTTTAACAACCATCTGCTGAATACATTTTATATAATATAATATTAACTAAGCATCTCTTGGGTTTATCATTGAAGTGAGCTTAATGCAATAAAAATGTATCTTTATTATTAAAATAGTTTTGTAAACAAACAAATGTGTTAAATTGTGCAGGTTTAAGGCAGAGGCCACTTTTCGACGAGCGATGCGAGTTGGGAGCACTGCCCCCTAGTTTAATATTTAGAAAAATAATAGTTAATCACGATCAGTTTATAGTTTAAAAAGATGATTGGGACTATTATTTCACTTGGATGGTTCTATAGTAACCCTCCTAAACATAGTCACAACTAGCAGATCAACACGTTTCCGTCTGTACAGACAACAATATAATATTCATGTTTTCTGAGTTCTGGGACGGAGATTATACATGAGAATAGTATAAGAATTATATGAGTTGTCTCGGACCGATTCTTTATTAGAGTGGTCCTACTTTGTATAGAAGGCATAAATGGAACCCATATAGATTCATAATTGGAGTCGAGGATACTTTTTTTTGTAAATGTTCCTATTTTAATTTTAATCAAATTTAGCAGATGAAACACACGTGATTTTGTTAGATTTTAAATTATTTATAGTTGTGTTCACACTTAATATGTTAGAAATTAATCGAAACAAAATAGTCGGGTCCATAAGTGGAATCATTGATAAATTAATTATTGTTTTTACAAATTGTTAATTACTTTTTTCATTTATTTACAAATGGATCATATATTTGTGTATGAGGCATGGATTGAATCCTGAATAATGTACTGTCATGGCCCAAGTAATTAATTTTACTTAGTTATGAAAGTAAAGTTGTTTAAGGCCTCTTCATGTTTAATTCTCCGTAATTTATTAACTAATTAATTCTCTTCAAAATATTACCAAGGTAAGTGTTTTCTTATAGCTAATATTTGTTAAAGAAGCAATTTAAAAAAAATGTATTTAGAATCTCAGTCTTAGCTTCCTTAAACATGACTCTGCTTTAATAATCTTTGAAAATCATTGAAACCCTATTTCCATATCGTTACTTCCTGATTAAGAAACAAGTATGGTTATACTATTTGGAAACTTGTAAATAAGATCTAGTAACCAGAAGTGTATTCATTCGTATTTACACTTCTCGAGCGGACTTACTTTAACAGACCAAGTTATATAACGAAACATTTTCAAGTAAAAATGTTATTAGATATGAACTGAATACATTTTAGATTTTTCTAGTATCTATTCTCTACATTATACTAGAATCTCATATATTCTTACTTCGCCTGTCTAGCCACAATTTACCCCGATGACAATTCGAAAGGATAAATCTTTTCATTTTTATACTTTTTCATGATAAATGGAATTGAGTTTATAAGTAAAGATATACATCGAGCAGAGAAGTGGGTATAAGAATGAATTATTCCTTTCGTATTAAAAAAAAAAAAAATAAAATAAAATCCAATATTCACAATGAAAATAAAGAGTAATTTCCATTGAGCAAAACGCAATCAAAAAAGGTTAAAACAAAAATATCTTGTGGGTTTTCCGATTATTTCAATCCCTTTCGAATGTGTTTAGTCTAATACTGATCACTTAAATTCTATTTGGATTCTAATATAAGGGTTATATTCAGCTTCCATGATAATTTTATCTGTTTGGTGTAGAGAATTATAATAATGTGAAATCCTATCCTTATTTGTTCAAATAGCACAAAGAATTCAATTTTTTCAGGAACATTGTCTATCATTATTATTGTACAATTATAAATTGAATATATTGAAATAAATAGAGCCAATTCAGTCGCATTTATAGTATAGGATATAGCGTGCAAAAAAGTGTCTGAGTAGTTAATATCAAGCTAGAATTTTGTGTATATTATGTAAATCTTTTGGTGTCTTTTAAGAATATGTGGTTGGCTAAGTTCGTGAGCGGGACATAGCTTGGGAATAGGTATTTAAAAAAACAAATCGGTGGAGAGCGGCCATGTCCCGAATTCCCGACCGACCATTATAGTGTGATTTTCATGAACCCGAATACGAAGTTAGTTAGTCGACCAATAATCATAATCAAGTTGATGGTAGATGGTCTTAATAGGTTATTTAGTCAAATCAAAGATGTCACCTCTATGTCACCTTGCGTAAGCGACAAAATACCAACTAGATTTTTGGTCTATTAACTAATTTCGTACTCAGGATCATGACAATTACATTGTCCACCAAAAAGGTTGGAACAAGGCCGCTCTCCACCAGTTTGTTTTTTCAAATGCCTATTGCCAAGCTATGTCCTGCATACGAACTTAGCCGACCATATATTCTTAAAAGGCACCAAAAGATTCTCCTGGACTTAATAAAATGACCTATTAATAATAATGGCCATTAATAATAATTTTTAAGTGAACTTCTTCGAGGGATTCGTTTGAGTGAACTTTTTTTTTATTTTGATTCCTTTATTACTGCTAAATGAAGAGTGTGTGCGAAAAATTGATTTTGGGCGATAATAATATATTTTTAGCCGTTTTTTCACCTCATTATAACAAATGGTTTAAACGTTACCGACATCACAACAATTAAAATGGCCACCACCTTGAAACGACCCGGTCCACTTACTGGTTCATTGAACTCGTCTAAGATATTCAGATTTTTTAATGGTTTGAGCGAAATTTCATCAAAAAACCGACAATATATTCACATATTGGTGTTTTCGAAACTGCACGGCGCCATTTTGGGAATGAGCTTTCATGCAGAACATAAACAAAAAGGTACATACAAACATAAGTCTCAACTTTATTTACTTCGAAGATGCATTTGAAAGGGAATAAAACATCCAGAAAATATAATCAAAATATTTAATATTTTATTTTATGGTTTAGTAGGCAAATTGAGTTTTCATTCCATTTATTGGTATTTGATTTAAAGCTTTAAGGGGGAAAAACGTATTCATATTTTTTCCATCAATTTAACAGATTTATTTAGGGTTTTCTTAGAATAAAAGCTATTCTTCTTTAAAATTGTTATTTAATTCCGTTTTGTTTCTTTTTCGACTCTATACAATCAGATAATTGTCAATTTTCGTATTATTAAATTTTAGGAACATATAAAAAGTTAATTACCTAAAAAAAATCAACCCTTGCATTCACTTTCCCTTGCTTTCTCTTATAACTTTCTACACTTGAGTTTATTCAAATCCATTTTGATGTTGAAGTAAAATTAAAAAAGTTTAATTTTATCTTACAGTTTTAATGATAAGTTATTTTAGAATAATTACAAGATAAAAAGAACTTTTTTTATACTACGTTTTTTAATTCAATTAATTCATTTTTTATTTACTTGGTTTACTTATTCTTTTTTGCTGTCATTCAATGTTTACCTCTCAAAAAAAATCTTAATTTTGAAATCTGTCAAAATGAAGGATTGTAAATATTGGGGATATGACAAAACAAATAAAATAACAAGTGGATTTTTTCCGAACTAACTTTCCATGCAGCAAATTTGCTGAAAACGAATTAAATTCTGCTGAAAAAATTACTAAAAGCATTAAAATAATGCATTGTCATCGTGTTCTGAGCTGTTCTGAAAGTTTCAAATGTCTAGCTACTCGGGATGTTAGTTAAAATTCGATTGCAAGATTTGTCCGGACAAACAAACAAACATACAAACAAGAAACCAAGTTAATAAAAACGTAGTAAAAAGAAGGAAAAATTACTTTATTCTTTTTGACTTAACGCAAGTAGATAATCTATAAATATTCATGTCAGTTAAGTGCAAAAACAGCTTTCATTAACCCTTAATATTAATATCCTAGAATATTCAGTAAAACTCCCTCCCCTTATTATTGACTGGAGACTGGAGAGGTCCAAGATAATATCAAGTTATTTAAATTAACTTTTTAAATGTTAATATTATGACAAAAGCAGGAGTAAATTAATTTTTTATCATACATTTATTAGTCCAGTCACCATGTACTTTGGACCTTGAAAAATTTCCGAATTCAACGAAACTTTGGGATATTCTTAGTACGTGTCCAGCAGTGCTACACACACTTTTCCGAACTAATAAAACTTGTGCTAATCTGAGGGGGGTCAATTTTTAAAATGCCATACATGCGTCTCGAAAACTATTGAATGTACAGAGTTGCCATTGGGCTTTAATTGTTTAAATTTACTGTACTTTAAACATAGTAATAACGCCTAAAATCGTAAAACACGTAGTTTACGAGTTATATGGCAAATACTAAAAAAAGTCTGAACATTTTTCAGTTTTTCAGCTATTATGCAGCTAGCACAGGTTTTCCGAAGCTGCAAACTGAGGATCACACTATCCTACATGGTCCGAACAACTTAGCAAAAAATCAGAACTGCATCAAGCTTTGCGGATTATAAGTCTAATTTGACTGGCATAATATTTCGTTTATTTGTGTGTTTTTTTATGATTGCAACTGAATTACTGGGCCTACAGACTTTATTTTGCACTTAAAAGGAAGCCGATTAAATGTACCACAAATTAATTCCCTATGACTTTTGTCGTAGGGGGCTGTTTTAGGCCGATATTTGGCCCGAAACGAGAGCAATACTATTTTTTAAAAAACATTGCCAATTTTCGAAGCCCTATATCTCGGTATCTATGTGGTCAAAAAATAAGTTTGACCAGTGAAATTCGAAGGAAATTTAATCCTCTACAAATTACTATCACCAAGTTTTCCTTCAAAATGCACATCGTTGGAAAGCTCTTTAAGAGTAAAAATCACACAGTTAAAGCTTAATAAAAGTCAAATCAAAATCAGATTGGTTCCACATTTTCCTAACTTTTTTGTACTAGTTTCTTTGTATAAATACAAATACGTCGTCGTTTGAAAATTTTGTATCGAACTCTTCAGTTCTATTTTCACGTGATTTTTCTTATGGCAACTTTAAATAACTATATTTTAATTATAAAGGGAGTTTTTAATGACTATTAAAAGAAATTGAATTTCAACTAAGAGATGTGTCAACATTTCCCGTGATTGAGCATACCTTTTCAGAACATAATTTAAATGAAAAAACTGAAAATTAAATCATCATGTAAATAAATTAATAGGTCGTATTAGGTTAAGTGGTTTCAGAGATATTGTGCTGTGTCAACCAGCGAGTTGTCAGTGTAAGTTGCGTGTGTGAGCGAGTTGTAAGTGTCAATTTTAATGCAAGACAATGGTATATGATATGCTCTATCTATACTACCGGTTCCCAAACTATGGGTCGCGACCCACTGGTGGGTCGCGGGAGCAATTTAGGTGGGTCGCGGTTTGGGCGTTTCTTCAAACATGTTTAATAATCTTTAAATAATTAAATTAAATAATCACCCAAAAATTCTCTACGAAGAGTAAAGTTTAACAAGAAATATGTTCTAAAATCAAAAGCTAAACTACGACTAAGAAATGTTCAAAATAAAGTGAGCACAGTGGGACTATTATGCATTCAGTCGTGTCTTTTCCGGAAAATGCAATTAAAATTATTTGTTTGCAGCTCTTTTATACGAGTTTTATCGTTGTATTGAAATGGCACCTGTACTATTTATCATAGGAAGTTGAAATAGAATTCAAAGTCAAATTGTGCAGAATTAAAATTAGGAATGAAGCCTGTGATTAGATTTTTGATATCTCGCTTAGAACCAATAAAATTTTAATTTTAATGATTTTTCTAACTTCAAAGAGCGGTAGACCCTTAAGGAGCTGATGAGTTAAACAATATATTTATGTGAAAGGGCTTTCTCCAGTTTGGTTGTTTTAAAGAACAAATATAGGAATAGTCTTAACTTCGAGAATGACTTGCTTCTATAACTATCTAGCTTTCATCCAGATATTTGAAGTCTTGTAAATAGCAAAAATCAGCTCCACAAATCCGATTGAGAACAACGTAATAATAAAAAATTTAATTTTCATTTTGAGATGGGCTTTATAGCAAAGTGCTAATATAAACATGATGATAATAATGTAGTTTTGTTTTATTAAAAAGAAAAATAACAAAAAAGGCGATTACTATTATTTGTTTAAATCCATAAAAAAAACATATGTTTATGTGAGTGTGTGTGTTTATATTATATAGGCTATGTATGGTTGGGCCGCGAAAAAATATTCCAGGTTGGAGGTGGGTCCCAGGACAGAAAAGTTTGGAAAACGCTGCTATACTATACCCATACTTTTATTTTTAAGTTGTTACGTGAGACTGTGAGATGAATCTCTTTTGGACATTATTTGTTAACGCGAGTGCCCAATTGAAGTATTCTTTAACTACTGTAATCCAGTGAAGTAAAATAAATATTTGTTTTTATTTATTTATTTATATATTTATTATTTATAATATTTTTTTTTTTTAATTATTATTATATTTATTATTTATTTTATATTTATTATTTAAATCTATTTTAAAAACTAATATCCCTAAGTTACCGTGATAACTTATAGCATCACTAGTATATGTGTGTTTAACCTTTTGTTTAAAGCGAAACTGGCGTAAGTCTGACTTACTCTACTTATCATACATAGAATTATTCTTTAGGTTAATATATTGAGCTCACATCAGAAAAGATTAAAGTGGTAAATTCGCCTGCGTATTTTCAAATCAGTGCAGCTTATTGTCTGTCCCAAACGAAAGTTAGTGCGTTGACAGCGCGGAAAATCGGGTAACACTCAGATTGGCCAACCTCTGAGGGAAAAAATAAAGCCACTACATTCACCTTCTTTTGTGGTTATCCAGAGGGCAAATCTTGAGCTCTCGTTGGCTCCCCACCCCATTTGCTAGTTTTTCCTGCGCTGTCAACGTAATAACTCTCGTCTGGGACAGACTGTAGTGTTTTGGTGTAAAATGCATTAAAACGTACGCACCAAATAAAACCCAGAAAATCTTCTATTATAGCTTACCGGGCACAACGGAAATCTCAATCTTACTTTTTCATTTATAAAAGTCATAAGAAATAAATATTGCAGAGAAGGCGAACCACAAACAAATGGTTTCGACGAAGCAGTCATTGGTCTGATTTAAAAGGCACCAAAAATTCTACTATCTATGTACCAGAAAACATATCAGCCAACTCAAGGGGGAATAAAAAATTTACAATGACAATGTTCAATTGTTCGAGGGAAATTGAAAGAATTTCCCCAATAGTCTTTTGAAAAGGCAGTCACTAAACGCACAATAATAACTACAAATAACGACTCTATGAATGAAAATAAAATAACAGAGGTATGAAAATGAAACCCATTTAAAATAAAATATATAACCTGGGTCCAAGAAGAATTTCCATTAGTAAATTAAAATAAACTCATAGAGACGGACGGGACGTCCTGAAGAACTCAAAAATGCGAATCAAAATCACTTATATAAATGGGAAAGACCTTAAAAAAAAGATGCTGTACCTTCTAAAGTACATTCCTCCAATACATGTTCAATTCTTCAGGCATATGAAGTCCTCAGAGAGAAAAAAAAAGATATTTATAGGCCCATCTCCATTCTGATTAATAGAAGTATTTTTTTGATAAAGAATTTTGAAACACTTTTATTTTTATTTTAATTTATATTTTTTTAATACTTTTCATTACGTCTTTTTAACTTTTTCAATGGTTCTTTTTTTTAAACTAAAAGTTAACTATAGGATTTGTACTATTTTTTTTTTTTTATTCTGTTAAAATATAAATTATATTGGTTCATGATAGTTTAACATTTTACATAAATCTTTTAACATAATTGTGAATTAATTTTTTTTTGTGTTATTAAGGAAGCCTGTTACTTGACTTGTTTTGATTATTTTTGTTATATATGTCAAAAATGGCACTTTGTTTTTTAAATAAATAAAATATAATCATGTAAAGTTTCACCTTGATACAAGCAGAAGCTGTAGAGTAGGGAAGAGATATATTTTATAATATTTTAAATTAATTAATTGGCCGGGTAGGTAGAAAACAGTCCTATTTCATTCCAAACTCCTTTAACAAACATACTCTTTCACTATATCTTATCACGATCAACTTTTTTCTTATATTCAATATATATTTATAGTAAGACGCTTGCTTTAATTATACAAATAATGATTTTCTTTAAATTTTGCCTTCAAAATTCAAAAGTAAACAGTTCGTTACTTTTAATTTTGTCTCTTTTCTAACTCCGCCATGTATAAGTAGTTAGCAATGTATACGTCTTAGCAGTGTGATTTTATAATTTATATTTAATGAAAAATGTCAGGAACTTCGTTCCTACCAGGTGTCCCGCGACACCACACGTATTTTTTTTTT
>KZ651312.1:606365-617450 GCA_001010745.2 Gerris buenoi | reverse complement strand
TTTTTTTTTTTTTTTTTTTTTTTTTTTTTTTTTTTTTTTTTTTTTTTTTTTTTTTTTATACATATCCAGACCTATTTCATATTTTAAAGTTTTACCAAACGCAATGCTATTGATGGGATATGTTTAAGAATATTTTGAATATGTTGATAAAATATTGTAGGTATATATTTTTGTAAACTTTGAGTTTAGTAGTATATAATTATACTTAAAATATATTACATCAAATTAAAATTTAAACGTTCCAAAGTATGAATACTACCAAAAACTTAAAAATTGAATTTCTAATTGATTATGCAGTAGGTACAGGTCACAGGTACTAATTGGGTACTTTCTTTATAATTACAAACGTAATTGCTCGGTCTAGTTCTAATGTAGTTAATGTTGACTTCTAGAATTGTAGAAAAATTTGAAAGCTTAATTAGGGACTAGATATCGTTATCGTCAGAGGAAATTATTCCTCAGTATAGCTTAGTTGGCTAGAAATCTTTAGT
This sequence comes from Gerris buenoi, assembly GCA_001010745.2. Lineage (NCBI taxonomy): Eukaryota > Metazoa > Arthropoda > Insecta > Hemiptera > Gerridae > Gerris > Gerris buenoi. The sequence continues at coordinate 616,959 of KZ651312.1, read as the reverse complement.
GGAAATAAAGGAGGCCCGTGGTTCGAATCCCGGTGCTGAAAGTCTATTTTTCTCTGTCTGTCTCCCGTTGTAAAAAGTAATTGGGTGCTATTTGGTCTTCAAACTTTTTCGGAAATTTAAGTCCAGTTCTTAAACTTTTTTTGCTCTTATTACCTTCATACGGTTCTGTTTGACAATCTCATGAAGCAGGCACACACTTAAATTCCTAGTTTTTGAAATATACTCAATTAAAAAAAAGTAAAAAACTAAAACTAGGGAGTGACACATAGAGCTAGGGAGTGACAAAATTATATATGTGCACTATCATTACTGTATAAAATTGCCTTTTTTAATCAAATAAAACATGGCACATTAAAGGTATTGGCTCTTATTCGGCGTTCAACACCAGTGGAAAAATCCCTTGTACTCTGCGCTCGACTTCATCAGATACTCCTGAATTAAAATCGGAAGCTATCATTGTTCCTTCTATCATGCATAATCTTCCACAAACGCAGATTCCAGATCACATATGGCCTAAATATTTAAAATATGTTCTAGCAGACCCAGAATTCTGGAAACCGGGTCCTATTGAGTTCCTTTTAGGAGCTGATATTTTTAGTGATATTTTAAAAGGCGTACCTATTATTTTAAGTGAAAATGAACCAAGGCTGCTAAATACAGTATTTGGTCATATAATTATCGGTCACTTCTCTCATGAAAAGTCCAATCATCAAGATTTCACCAGTTTAGCAATTACCTGTGAGAATGATAAATTAGCTCAAATTATGTCACGCTTTTGGGAAATTGAAGAGGTTCAGTCATCTGTTCCTGGTCTTTCACCTCATGATCAAGAATGTGAAGATCACTTTTCTGTCTACTTATGGTAGATTACCATCTGGACAGTATGTTCTTCGTTTACCTTTCAAATCCGGTTTATCACCACCTAACTTTGAAACATCAAGGAATCAAGCCCTCAAAAGATTTTATAATCTTGAGGAAAAACTAAGGAAGAATCCAGACTTAAGGGAATATTATAACTCGTTTATAAAGGAGTACATCGATATGGGTCATATGAAATTTACTTCGGAACAAGGGAAATATTTCATTCCTCACCATCCTATTTACAAAATCAATTTCAACAAGCGTAAACTTCACGTAGTGTTTGATGCATCTGCCCGTACCCCTAAAGGTTCACTAAATGACCATCTATTTGTGGGACCTAAATTAAAAAATGACATAAGTGATATCATTCTGCGATTTCGTAGGCATCGAATTGTATTTACTTGTGATATCATTAAAATGTATCGCATGATCTATATTCATGAAGATGATCAATTATATCAAGTTATACTTTGGCGATTTAGTCCAGAAGAACCTATCCAAAGCTATAAATTAACCACCGTAACATATGGAGTAAGAAGTTCACCTTATCAAGCTCTTCGAACTATCAAACAGTTATCTGAGGACGAAGGTCATCACCATTCAAAGGCCGCAACTATTCTCGTCAACGACTCCTTCATTGATGACATCGCAACCGGTGATGCCACAGTAGAAGATGCCATGGAACTTAAACATCAGCTTATTGGATTGCTTCGTCGAGGAGGTTTTGAATTGAGCAAATGGAGTTCAAACTGTTCGTCTCTTATCCAGGACGAATGCGCTGACCCTTCGGTAGAAACTGTATCATTTCAAGACGACCAAGAATCATGCATCAAGATTCTCGGCCTTCAGTGGAACCCCCGATCAGATGAGTTCTCTTATGCTTTTTCACAACCACCACTATTATTTACAAAGCGGGCCATACTATCAGTCATCGGGAGATTATACGACCCCCTTGGTTATCTAAGCCCAATTATATTTTTAGCCAAAACCATCCTCCAAGAAACTTGGAAGTCTGACGTAGGTTGGGATGATGTGATTCCTTCTTCTCTACAAACTTTGTGGACTGAATTTGTTGAGACCTTGCATTTACTGTCAAAAGTTAAAATACCTCGTTTCCTTGAACATAATGTACACGCCCAATTTCATCTTTTAGGATTCTGCGATGCATCATCCAAAGGTTATTGTGCATCCATCTACATTCGTATCCAGGGTCGTGATGGTCTCTCATCTATCTATCTATTGAAGGCAAAGACTCGTCTAGCACCAATCAAAGTTTTAACTATACCAAGGTTAGAACTCTGTGCGGCCTTGCTTCTTGCCCAACTTTACTCATCCATCAACAACTTTCGAAACTTTTTTGACATCAAATCAGTCACTCTATTTTCGGATGCATCAACAGTACTTAGTTGGCTTCACACACCAGCATATCGTTTAAAAACCTTTGTAGCCCATAGGGTTACACGAATATTAGAGCTAGTAAACATAGAATGGTGGAGGCGTGTTGCAAATAGCGATAACCCTGCAGATTGTGGATCCCGTGGACTAGTTCCCCCTGATCTCATCTATCACCACCTGTGGTGGTCAGGACCACCATGGATCCATCTGCCAGAAGACCAATGGCCAATATTACCAATACATACAACATCAGATGATCTACCAGAAACAAAAGCTGTATCCATCACTGTAGCAACCTCTACATTACCAGACAATACAGATTTATTATCATGGATTGAACACTTTAGCTCTTATAAAAAACTTATACGCTCATTTGCTTATGTCTTGAGATTCTTTTCTTATTCATCAACAGATAAAACTAACCGCCAGCGGGGACCAATAACCAGTGAGGAGTTCTCCAAGGCTAATTTTAAACTTATCCATTCTTCAACGTCATTTCTATCCTGAGGCTTTTGGTGAACATCCACGTTGGTCAACTTTGTTATCAACTCTTGGGAGTATTTTTCGATCACTTGGGATTGCTCAGGGTGGGCGGTCGCCTTTCTAAGTCCGACCTGCCTTATAATCAAAAGCATCCTATACTTCTTCCTCGGAGATCCCATTTCACCAATATTATAATTGATTCATACCACCGTGAATGTCATCATATAGGCCCATCTGCTCTTCAAGCTATCATTAATCAAGAATACTGGATTCCGGCAGCAAAGAGTATCATAAAACAACGCAAACATAAATGTCTCACCTGCATACGATTCTCTAAGCGCACTGAAGTTCCTCTTATGGCAGATCTACCATCATATCGCTTTTCTGAAGTCCGTGCATTTCATCATATTGGAGTGGATTTTGCCGGTCCTTTTCTGTGTAAGGAATCCCGACGAAGAAAGGCAATTGTCAACAAAGCCTATCTTTGCCTTTTCGTGTGTTTTTCATCAAAGGCTTTACACTTAGAACTTGTTCCCTATTTATCATCAGAGGCATTTCTAGACGCTTTAGATCGTTTCGTGAGTCGAAGAGGCATCCCATCAAAAATCTTCTCGGATTGTGGGACCAATTTTATTGGAGCATCTCGATATCTTCGGNTACACCATGTTTCGTACACATCTCTGTTAATGGTTTAATCACGCCATCCTCAGATTTTAGTTAAAATTTATATTCTGGGATGATGGAAATAATTTTAGATTTGTGAATAGATAATAAGTAAAATAAATTGTATACTGGTTTTTAATTTAGCGGAATATCTAAAAAGAAGATTATCTGGCCTTGGTTATATTCACAGTTTAACTTTATAATTGATTCAAAAATTATAATATTTTTATAATTGACTACAGAAGGTAGCTTTCTAGGTAAGATTTTTATAAGTTCGTCAAGCAATTGCTTAGACGTAATAATATTAGGGTGGAGAGTTTTTTGTGCAAAAGATTATTGAGTTATAAATAATAAATAACAATATACTATAAAATGTTTAAAATTAAAAAGAATTTGGATTTCATTTAGCATTTCTTTAGCGTGTATAATTTCTAAAGCAATAAATGATTTTTCTAAATTTTCTCCAGGCTTTACTAATTTGGATTTAATTGCGATAATTGTATTAGATGACTTTTATTGTTCCGTTAAAATTGTGAATGATTTTATTTTATGATTTTATTTTATTTTATGATTTCATTTTATTTTTATGATTTGATTTGATTTTATGATTTTATTGTTTAGTTAAAATTATGGATGATTTGAGTACTTAAATATTGGTTAGTTGTTTGACTGGCAAGGTGTTGTTCATTATGTTATATATGATTTAAAAATGATATCATATCTTTTTCCGTCGTTAGAGTCTAAGTTACTTACAAATAACTATAAATTAAACTGCTTCAAATCCATTAAAGATTTTTCTTTATTTCGACAAAATGTTGGAATGCTAATACTATTAAGGTTTTGTTAATTCTACATGTATAATTAATTTATTATTTTAAAACAATTAAATATTTTATTAAGATTATAAGATTNATTTAACCTTAACTCATCATCTCAACTTAACTTTATCATCTTAACTTTACCTTAAATCACAACAACTTTAATGAATTAATTAAACTGTTCCTGTGTTGTGGACTTAGTCAATTTAATGTGCTGAAGACATCACTCATCCAGTTTCTCCTTCATATGCAAACATCATCATTTTATCATAACCAGCTCCTCCTTCATCAATAATAGTATATCATCTTATCAGGTACCTGACTACTCTTTTATACTCAACTTGACCATCTCTGCCATTTCACATCTCTCAACACCAACTTAATTTTCATCTATCATTTAACTCCTTCAGAGACTTTACTTATTTTCAGTTTCAGACCTTATTATTTTTTTATATATAAAGAAATTATTATTATTTATCTGTTCTTTTATTACAATTAATGCTTATAATACAAAGACATATTTTCTTTAATTGTTTTTATACTTTATCTTACTTACCTTGCACAAGTTATTCTTAGAACCCTATTTACAGTCCAAGCTTTATACCATTGAACACAATTTAATCCCCAATTAGAGGTGGTTAGACGTAGCTATTGCTAGTTCCCTCGCTCTAACAAAAAAAAAATAAAAAATAGTGAAATTGTTATACGAGAATATCATCAAATAAGATTTCACCCAGATCCGTTCATAAGTCAGATTTACGCTATACTATGAGAATGTAGGTTTTCCGATGAATATAATAGCGTCTGGCATTCGTAGCATCAAAAAACTCAACTGACTGCATTGGAGAAATAATCTGCGCATTTATATCGAACTTCTTGGTTGAAGGTTTACATTGTGTATGTATTCTTAAGGCGATTACTTTGGTAACGTGTATTCCGTACAGTATTAGTGCCCGTATTGGGGAGGTTTCCCTTTGATATGTTTCTTTAATTCTAGCTAAGAAGATAACCAGGGGCTTCAAAGTCTTAGAAAGGATAAAGTCCTCTCAATAAGGCTTCTCTTACAATTTTTTTGACTTACCTACTGACATAGAGATGTACTTTATTGTCTTTTGAGCGTTATGAGATGTATCCTTTGTTGGTAGTGCTGTGCCACCGCCACCATTGCCACTGATTGTTTTTCACGCAGTATTGATGAGTTCTTTAGAGCGGTTGAAGTTAGAAGTAGTACTTCCTACTAGAACGGGTAGTAGGACGAACCACTTGTTCGAACCTTGCATTAGGCCATCTTTTAGGCCCTTTTTGCGCCCCGTGGAAGAGAATTCCAAACAATTACAAATCATACGTTTGTACATTGTACCGCCGAAGCGAGTATGATGTGATCAATAGTTAGCCATATAAATCAAAGCGTCACGGCGAGGAATCGAACCCCATCTCGTTCCGCTCATGATTCATTGATGGCCGAGCAGACGTGGTAAGTAATTTAACCCACACGGCCGCACGCTGGCCGTGGGTAAGAGGACTTACTTCTACTTCTAACTTGGGAAAGTTAGAAGTAGAAGTAAGTCATCTAGTTTGCCAAATGTTTCTGTAGCATCATTAACTTATTTTGAGAGAGACCACGAATCATAGCTTAAAAAATATTTCACATTAGAACCAAAAGGAAGGATTCAATGAAAATCCATATTAAGTTAAAAAAAAAAAAAAAAAAAAAAAAACATTCACTAATTTTGCTTTTCTGGTAATTGCCAATGAACTGATGGTTTTTTTTAATACTTAGCAAAACTGTTAGACTTGTTTCTTTACACAGGTATCCTATCACTTGTTTTTTTTAGATAAGTATTTTGTTTAGAGCACGTCAAACCAATATTCAACTATTACATTATAAATGTGTGCATGAGAACACGATGCCTCCGATGTAAATAAAGATGAAATGCGAGACGGTATTAAAACAGAAATTAGATCCCACGTCAAAAACGGTATGTGGGAAGTAGTCGACAAACGCCTACGCACCAAGTTAATTAAGAAGAAATGAATCTGAAAATTCTTTATCCGAATCTAATCGGTTCTTTGACGTATAAGTAACCTCAGCCAATTCAACACCTACTTTGGAAACGAACTCTGGATTGCTGCCAAACAAGTGCTTCGCTCTCTCAAAGGCACCTAAGACTTAGCCCTAATATACAGAGAAGCAGGAGAAGAGTTATTCGGACTGATGAGATTGGACCGCGGGTACTGTGGATTGGAGATTGTATACTGGCTGATTGTTAATCGCCAGTGTGCCCACCCGCTGGGATTGCTGGAAATCGAGAACACAAAAAACTGCCGCCCTCTCAATCGTAAGGCAGAGTACATGGGGCTTACAGAAGCTGCCAAGGAGGCCATTCAACTGAAACAGTAGGCCCACGATCTTGGATACAATCAACAGAAAATATTATACTAGGTTTGTTCCAACCACCAGTTCCGAATCAGTTTCGGATTAGTCCGTGATTGACATAATGCGCATGCGCGATCATTACTCAGTTGGAAATTGAAACAACTTGTTGAGTTGATTGTTTAGGTTATTTTGCCTTCCTGTGCTATCAAAAATACCTGAACTTATTAATATTAAAGATATGGATGAGTCAATAGTTGATGAAGATAAGAACCAGTTGCTTAAACAGGGCCTGATTTAAGCCAAAGCGGCCCCCTAGGGGCTCGCACAAGGGGGGGCCACACCACAAAAATTTCATTTTGTAATGCTAATTAAGCTCGAAAGTTGGAAGTAAAACCTACATACGCGTAGATGATATGACGAAAACACGTGCACACATTTTAGAAATGTTTATTTAATACATGAATTCACGATTTCATTTCGATTTAGGCAATTCACAATTTTCGGGCTTACTGTGGTGAGCCAGTTTTAGTAGACTCACGGCACACACGTATTTTTATTGATATAAGCCTTAATCCTCTTTTGTTTAAAAAAAAATAAAAAATAAAAAAATAAAAATAATCTTAGTCCAGTTAACGAAAGAAATATTGCGGAAAAAATTGGATTCTTTCGATGTTTGTTTGAAAATTGAATAAGTACCAAAAGTCCATCTTGGAAATAGGTCAATTTTTTTTTTTCAGAAATATCTAGAAAATGTCATTACATGCACAAAAATTAATCATCGCATTCGTACTAAAAAGAACATTTTAAAAAGAAGAGTTGTATCGCAAGAAAGGAAAATAATAGGCGAGCGAAATCAAAACAAAAACAATGAAGCGGAAGGTTACGTTTCTGTTCACCCAAACTCAATCCCAAACTACTAGTCCCTGCCACCGATCGCTGACTGCTCTGACTGGTACCAAACCAATCCGCGATTCAATCAGAGCGTGGTTGGAACAGCCGACTAACAGTCAGAGTCAGTCTGAGTTTGAGTTTGGGCTTCGTTGGAACTCCCTGTTCCTAATGAGAATGCGTCGGACAGTTCCAAACCAGTTTGAAGTGTGGTTGGAACAAATCTATTATATCACAATCAAGTTACATACATAAAAACTGTCATCGAATCCTATAGCGAGTGCAAAATTAAAGCACATTAACATAAAAGAACACTTTATAAGGGAAGCGATCAAGAACGGCAAAATTGATATAGCCTGAAAATATGAAGGCCGATATTCTAACGAAGTCAGTAGCCGGGCCGAAGCATACAGTCTTCAGGACCAGACTCGAGGGCTGACAGCCATCACTCATCCTGATACTCGAAAGGGGGAGTGTTAGAGACTCTCTTCTTTACAGAGGTCTGACGTCACTTGTTATTTTTAGACAAGTATTTTGTCTAGTGTATGTTAAATCAATATTCAACTTATTGCATTATAAATGTGTACGGGCAAAAGTTACAATCTTGTCATTTATTTGCTTAAAACCAATGAAAACAACTAATTTAGTAAATTAATGATAACTTTTATTAACATCCACTTAAAGCAAATTTTATTGAGCAAGTGAACTAACAGTGACAACTATTTTTACAAAATAAAACTCCGATACAAATACACCCAGCAGTGGGAGAAATGGCCTTCTTAAGACACGGACACCACAAGAAACAGATTTTTGTTATCTATATGAACACAAACACGTATGGGTTAATACAATTTTTTACAGATTGCATTTAGTATTTTAAATTTAGTTTATTTATCAAATAAACTAAATCCAAACAATACAGATGATTTATCCACAAATAAGTTTAAAATCTTCTCGAATAAGTACAGTGTTGTTGTCATTAAAGTATGTTACTAAATGTAATAATACAGAATAAGTTTTTTTTTTTTTAGTTCTCCTAAAAATAAGGTCACAAATCAAGCACTGATTGGGAAGACTGTTACTTTGTACTTCAAATAAAGCTGTTCAATGTAGAGAAAAGTTTATTTTTTTACTAAGTTAGAGAGACACAGGAGATTCGGATCCAACTTTGCCTTGGGAGGAGAGGAAACGTGAGATACGAAATAGACACGTAGGCAAGGGCTCTATGGAATTTTATCAACTGTTTCCAGATATTAGGCTGAAACAAAATTTTATTCATGACATGAATAAGGAAGTAAATTAAATATTATTGTTTGTCAACTACTTCCTCTTCTATAAGTTGTCGCCTATGGCATTTATAAAACCCAAGAAAAAAAAATCAAAATTAAATATCTCTTCGGAGAAAACGTATGGAAAATGTTGTACATATTTATGAACTAACTAAATGTGTAAAATGAAAAAAAAGAGTAAGCAATAACGTAAAAATACCGTTTCTGTCCAATACTAATTATACTCTAAATTTTCATATATAAGTAATCACATAGTCAGTTGCTTCGGGTCTTCGTAGTTTAATTTAACTATTAGTTAAATTCCTACTCGGCATTAAACATAATCCTACTAGGCGGAAAAATAAACCCCGATCTACCATGTTTATCTAATTTCAACATTTTATCCAAAAAGCGTTTGCAATTAAATATACCAGCCTTTGAAAGGTAAACGACAACCATTTTATCTCTTAACCCCCACTTTTTAGAGGTTTAGGGTGGGAAAAATCATACCCCGAGGTGAAATCGAGAAATGAATTTTAACTCCAAATTTAGGGGCGCTACCCCCCAAACACTCTGAAAAAACGTGAAAAAAAATATTTCTCGAAAACGGTTCCCACGATTTTGATTAAAAAATTCTAAAATGTAGTCAATTTAAATACAAATCTAACGGTATAAGCCGGTATCCCGGGAAAAATCTAGTTCCTGAGAAAATAGCTTTAAACGTGGACGGAGAGGCCAGATTCGATTCCCCGCCGAGGAGAAGTTATTTTTATGATAAATTATCGATGAAATGGTGAATATTAATTAAATTTACTTGCGAAAACTAATAAATGGAAAAAAACTGGGCTAAGTAATTATGAACTCGTATATGAGAAAGTTTGTCTGAGTTGTCTCTGACAGATTTTTNGAGCTTCCATGAGCTGAGGAAATATTACAGGGGTCTTTATGAATAGCTGAAGAAAATAATTTATTGGCAATTTTGGGTATAATAAAGGATTTGGAGCTGCCAGTGTCTACAAGGAATTTAAGGTTTAATTTTGGGAAAACTATATAAGGTAAGTGATTTTGATGGTCAGAAAGACTCATGAGTTCATGTTTGGTTCTGAGGCAGTGTTCCCTAAAAAAGGAACAGTGTCATTTTCTGAAATTTCAAATTCATTGGGATCTAAATAATATTCCTCTTCTGAGACAAAGTGTGGATCGTTTGTGTTAATGTTTTCAACGAGATTGTTAACGGTATTTGTTTCTAAGTTATAAAATTGGTCTCTATTGTGGTGGTAATCATTAAAGTTAGATTTAGTCATAGGAGTGGTGTTTCTAGTCAATGTAGACATTGGTGTAGGAGTATATGTGTTGTTCGGAGGTGTCACGTTGCTTCTGAATTGTCCCGAAAATTTATTTTGAGTTGTCTGGTTTTGGGGTTTAAAATTCATAGGGGATTTTGAAAAGTATTGCGGGGGAGGTTGTTTTTTCATGGGGGTAAATGAACTTAGTTTAGGTGTTTGTATATTTTTCCTGGGGATACTTTGTTGAGGTATTGTGGTGTCGAATTGAAAGTCATAAGTTAGCATATTTAGTGCTTGATTTAGGTCAGAGGGGTTCTTTGTTCGCATAAGTGATCCTATGGGTTCTCTTAAACCTCGTAGTAAGACTCTTAATGCAAGTTTACGCGAATGTTCATTTAAAATATTGGCTTCATTGTTTGTTGAGTGATTTCGCCAATAGGCTATTTGCAAATTTAGAAGTTTTTGTATTTTATTAAAGAATTCAAATGGGGTTTCAGCTGGGCTTTGACGTAGTGCTGACATTTCAATTGTCAGGGTATATCCGTCGCGTTTGTC
>KZ651312.1:561353-575590 GCA_001010745.2 Gerris buenoi | reverse complement strand
GGGCGACTAACTAAAAAAAGTTTTTAGTTACCATGGCATGTTATACATCAATTTAAAGGTCTTGAAGTGTAGAAAAAGAATATGCAACGATTATTACACTTAATATTTAAACTTAATCGTACAGAGACCGTCGATTATCGCCTCACGTACTTACGTGAGGCGTGCCTTACATGTTATATATTAATAAACACCAGTTGAAAAACTAAACCAATATAAAAATTGCAAGGCAATTAAATCCCCAGAAAGTTACAAAATGTCAACAACAAATCAGCTAATTTCTTGAGCAGGGAGGGTAAGAATTAGAATAAAATATACATATTATTAGAAAGATATTTTTTTTTTTTTTATGGGGATTATTGGCACTCTTTACTTTGTTACCCACTGTTTTTTTTATATTTTTGTTGTGGGTAATTTTGTTACAAAACACTGAATATATCAAAACTGAAAGATGAAAAGTGTGATATTCTTTTGTCCCAAAGTACATTAGACTAAGTGTCCCTTTGTCCTAATAGTTATTTAATTTATTACCAAAATAAGTAGGTAACAAACTAAAATAGGCACCTCCACATAAGTAGGTATGACAACTAAAAGATAAGCCATAAAATCCCATACAAAACACAATTTTCAATGATGGTTGGAAATCCCATATTTAAAAAGAAATATTAGATTATCTCATAATAATCCAGTACTTTTGTACTTAGTTACTCACCACCCTTTGAGGGTGGTAACAAATTAAAAGAAGCTTATGGGGGCCTATGGCTTATCTTTAAGTTGCCTACTTACCTATTTATAAGGGGTGCTTATTTTAGTTTATAGGATTTTTGTTGTTTACTTTGTTACCTACTTCTTTTGGTAATAAATTAAATAACTATTAGGACAAAGGGAGACTTAGTCTAATGTACTTTGGGACAAAGGAATACCACGCTTTTCATCTTTTAGTTTTGATATATGTATTCTGTTTTAATTCACAAAATTACCCACGTAATTTTTACGTAACGTAATTACCACGTGGGTAACAAAGTAAGTACCAATAATCCTTATAAAAACTATTATTAAGGTAAAGTTTGTCAAATACCTACTATTTTGGGCAAGGATATAGGTTGTTCAATATTTATTAAGTAAATACATTTTTTAATCTTTTATATTAACTTCACTTTTGTGGATGTCTGGCGGTGCCTAGGTTGCCTGCCTGCCTGTTATCTGTCAAAATCTTTGGAAAGCTAGTTAACCCTCTTCCAGTCATCCAATCGAGCTGAAACTTGTCACAAAGGCTCTCTAGAAATTAATTAATTTTAATTAAATTTAAAATAAAATTAATACCAATATTTACCCTCACACAACCAAAATAAAAAAATATAAAAGATTTATAATAAAAACATGGTTTTTATGTAGTATTATTTAGCTTAAAAAAATATTTAAGTATGTATAAGAAAAAGAATGTTGAATTTTGTTTAAATTAAAAGGTTCTGAAAAATAATAATAATTATTTATCCACTTTACTCATCTACTCGATGAGATCATCAGTGTGAAACATGTCTCACCTCTCTGGGATTCGAACTCAGATCCGGGGTTTAGACCTTGGTTTCAGAGTCGAGGGTGCCACTTGGCCACGCCGGCCACTTCAACGTTGTTGTTGAATAAATTTTAAAGACCCTATAAATTAATAAATAAGTAAAAAGGTTCTGTGAATTCCAATGATTATTCTAAGTTGTAAATATTATTTAATTTTTGATTTGTGAATGTAACATGTAGTAAGTAGTATTGTAAAGACTATACATTTTCCCTACAATATAAGTTTTAACACCAGGACCAGTAGTAATCTGGTTTTATTTGTGATGAAGATGAGACATTTTCCACAAGATTATGATTACGTAGATAGATTTATGATGTAGCTTGTAGCTTATCGCTCAAGCCTTTTATGATTAAATAGTGTTAAGAGATAAGATAAGCCAAAAATAACAAGATAAGTTAGAACTCAGCAGAATATGGAACAGTGCTTTGGGTATGCGACAATCTAAAATGATGATCCGGGAAATATCTCAGCATCTGAATAGATCACTGCTCTTGCTCAAAAAAACAATCCTGTCATCTTTTGTCAGGCATTCTTGCTGGAATAATCTATATTGGCATCTTTATCATTTTCTATATCTGCTTGGCTTATAGCCGAAAGCCCAAATATGCAGGCTGTGTGAGGAAGATTATGAAACACTTTCTCACCTTATTAGCAGCTGTCCCGTATTTACACGCCTGAAGTGGACTTTAGCTTTGCCACCTTGCTGACTAAAGAACTAAGGTTACTTTCCCTAAGCAAGGTACTCACTTTCTGTGGGCCTGTCAGATTTGCTTTGAGGGTAGAGTACTTTGAGATGGATTACTAAACCGGGTTTGTACCTTGTGAATGTGAGACCTTACTGATTCAGACTTCATTTTAAAAAGGCCAATGTGGGTAAAAACAGAAATACGGCTGTTAATTTGGGTACAAAAAACGGATTTTTAATTATCCCTCCATAGCCTAACTTTTAATTTCAATGTTAGCCTTTTGACTTTTATAACCGTCATCAGTATGATAGTTAAAGTGTGGTTAAAGTATCATCAGTTTGCTGGAGGGATTCACACGAGAAAAAAAACAATTGATTTTTTGCCTCTTAAATAGGTCTCTCATTTAACTCCTGGATATAGATTATTTTCTTTATCTTTTACAAGTATTACTGATGATGGCGGTGAGACCACCGGCTAAAAGCTGGCTTTAAAATTTAGTTTGGGATTGAAATTTAATTTCTCAACTATTTATTTTAATTTGTTTCAGGTTAACCGAGCCTAAAAAAGCGAGGGTAGAACTGCCAGTCACTTCACTCTCAGATAATTCACTCTCAGATACTTCACTACAACTTAGATGCATTCTTCTCTGCGAATACAATTTCTCCTTAAAGGTATTTTTACAGTTTATATATTGTAGTTATCTGGAATTTAAACAGATAATTTAACTTTTTTTTAAATGTCATGATTACAATTTAATGTTTCATTTAAACAAAAAAATATATATATTGTTAAAAGCCAACCTCATCACTATGATATTTTAGCGCAAATTTACTTAGTTGCCATGATATTTAAGTACAGATTGAATCCTGATTTGGGATTGGGGTTTGACAAGTTAGGTGTGTCCACGAGTAGTGAATCTTTATCCCATACATTTTCAATACATCAATCATAGTAATAAATAATTTTGTAACGTTCACCTTTTATAACCAGGTTTTTCATGTTTGTTTTTTAAAAACAAAACTGAAAATGGCAATTAAAGGTAGTTGTTTCGTGATTAAGTGGAATGTAGTGTTTTAATACAGATTTACTAGTTTCTACAAAAACACCCTTGAGGTCACTCACTCTCAGCTCTCAGCCTAGAGTCAGGATTGAGTTCATGTATTTCCTTAGAACTTGATCCGGATACGATCCCAGAATTTAGTGTATCGTATCAGGATCTAAATCGTATTTTATGTCTATCAGTTCATCATGGAAACATAGCAAATTTCTTCCATAGTTCTTTCAGTATACTAGTACTTTATCTCTCACTATATTATTTTAATTATAATATAGACTGTAACATGTTAGGATACAAATATATATTTTTATAAGATGGTCGCTAAGTAGTAAAAGCACCTGTGGGTGCATTTTCATGAATATTACCCTTAGGTTTGTCTGATATATAAATTAAAAATAGAGTATTGGTCACATTCTTAATTGTTTATAACAATTTTCTTAGCGTATCTCTTACTTACTACTGAAATTAATTATTATCTAGATACTTTACTCCATTCTCAATTGCATAGGCTTTCTTAGTTGGTAATCAAAAGAAGGTTCAGATTATATGAGAGAGTTTCTTGAGTTTATCTGATAAGTAGGAGGTCATCTGCATAAGCCCCTTTCTTAATCTCAACTTCTTAAGTCTAATGGCCTCTTCTATATTTTTTGAAGGAAAAAAAAAATAAAGCTTATAAGAGAAGAATAGTGTAATAATATGTTTACACACCAATGTAGAAAGTAGAATTATTGTTCATGTCATTATTATTCTCCTCCTCTAAAGTTCACTTGCTATTTTCTTGAAATTTTTTAATACATTTTGAAATTATTCTTGATCTAAAACAGATATGTAACGTTAAATAATATACCTGGGGTCTACAACCTACGATCTGCGAGACATTCTTATCTGGCTCACCACACCGCAACACAGTTCTAAGTTTTACACACACCAAAAATGCAAAGTTCTAAGTTTTACATTCTCCAAAATAAAATTCCATTTCAATCTAAAAAAAAGAATTAGCACAGTTCTTTTTGAGGATTTTGTTTTGGTCAAAATAGATAGTGATATTCCCAACCATTGTGAAGTAAGTAGTAGCTGTAACCATAGTGAAGTAAGTAGTGGCTGAATGTAACTCCTAACCAAATCTGGTCCTTCAACCAGAAAGATTGGAGGCCTCTGAAATATCAAATTATGTTTTCCTTTTATATAAAAATCTATATTCTTATCTATATATATAAAATTAAAGTTTTGTCTGTACATTGGTCAGAATTGAAATTTTTTTTGGATACTTTTTCGTTTCATACATCCCCAAAACCGAATCCGGCCTTAACTTTTTTCGTGTATGTATGTGTGTCTGTCGCCCCAGTCAGACTTTATAGCCGCAAAACTGGCAAAATGAAATCGATTAATTTTTTTTTCAGAGGTGAGCGCAAACATGTTGCCAAATTTGTAGGCTTGGTTTCATCGAAAAATATTGAGTAGAACCAAAGTTATTAACAATTTTATAGAAAAAAGTATATAAAACAAAACCTAAAAAAAAAATAGGTTGACTCAGCGTAAACAAACCCCACAGACTCGCTAATCAAAATGTTTGAGTACTTCTAGACCAGCTAAAGACTCGCAGTTTTTTGCGTTTGGTCGGAAACTGGCTCAAACCTACTGGAAAGATTTGAAAAGTTAACAAAATACATTTTTACCCCCCTTAAAAATTAAAGATGGCGGACGTACTTTAAAGTTTTTTTGGAGGGTTATTGTGGCCAAACGGTAAGTCGTATCGACAAACTGACTGCGCCTACGGTTAAACTAAAACTTTGGTCCTATGAATTTTTGTCCTTCCGTTATCGGTTCTACCTTAAATATAGCTAAATTTTATTTTTTGTAAGAAAAAATTGACTTTGAGGTCTTATGGCGTCCGCAATTGTTGACGGATTTAATTTGTAATTGGGGTCACACTAACGCTCTTTAAATTGATTATTTATTATTTTATTAATTTTTCCAAGAACTAGAGTTATTAAATATTTACTGGTGCAACTGCCGTATTGAGAGAAGAGACTGGTAATTAAATTAATGCACCATCATGTTTGTCATGACCATCATGATTCTTCAAAGGCTAATTGGTTTTTATGACTTTTTTTCTTATTTATTATACCTTTTTTAGTATTTGTATTAATCAGGGCCGGCCCTAAGCAATTTGCCGCCCTGGGCAATTTTTTTCATGCCACCCTCCTTGCCACTTACCGAGAAAATTAATGATAAAAAAAAAAAAAAATGTGTGAGGCTCTTATTAGAAGTGAAACTTAAGTTCTAGAATGCATTGCTCTCTTACATTTTTTGATGAATTTATTATTTCAGGATTTAGAAGTGGTTATGGGAAATATAATTGAAAACAAAATATTGCTATGCTAAGGCAACCACATTTATTCCAATAAAAATAAATGTTTCTTTTGATTTGCTGGTCTTTAGAATAGATTAGCTGAAAAAGCTCTAAAAAGGCCCAAAATTCACCATTTTGAACTTAATTTATAAAATTTTCCGGGGGTAGCCCCGGATCCCCCTTCGGACTGGGGTCGTATATGACAGAAGAGATATTAGTAGGACTGGCACTGGCAACTATTTCAACTTAACAGGTGTTAAAAGTTATTTACATTGTAGCAGTGATTAAATAATAAATTGTGTTCTATTTGTTTTGATCTTATATTTCCTAAAAGTGGGTGGCTGAGTTGACTTATCGGCGTTGGCTNTAACCAAAACCTCTTGCAACGGCCCTGCGACCATTGGTATAAGATTAAGGTAAAGTTATGTAGAACAGACAAGTTATTGCACTGGAGCATTTTTTTTTTTGGTTTGGTGTATTTAGTTTTAATTTTTCCACCAGCAGTGCAATCTGTATGGGGGCTACTTTTCTACACAACTTAATTGCAAACTCGTAACTATTTAACTTAATAATTATTTTTTCATTTATATTTGCAGTAATTTTAATAAATACTCAATAATTATTATTACATGGAATAATTGATCAAAGAAATAGCCCCCTTAAAGATTGACCTGCACTCTAGGGGAGAAAAAAACTTGACTTTTTTTCAACCCAAGAATTTAAACATCAAACAATGCTAGTGCAACAACTTGTCTATTCTGTATAACTTTAGATTAAGGTGTAAGACTCCCACACTTTTCCTATCTCTCGTACACGTCCTCCAAACAGGCGTAGCCTTCTTTAAATGAGAGGTTGGAGTGGCGGGCGTTGTTGCCGAACCTATGGGCGCGGTAAAAAGTGTACGTTTTGATGTTTGTATTTTAATTATACTATAAAGTTTCTACTATTTATTGTAACGTTTTTTAGTTATTCACCCCTAAATATTGCCGCCCCTGAATTTTGCCGCCCCGTGCGGTGGCACGGGTCGCCCCCCCCCCCCCCTTGGAGCCGGCCCTGATTGTAAATAACAACTTATGGCATTCTTCAAGATCAAAATTATTTAAAGATGAATGAAAACCAACTACTTGATTGTAAGAATTTATTATTGTAAAAAAAACATTGCTAGTAAGAGGTTTGAAATTTCTATTAAATAATAACAGTGAAGCATTTTAAGTGAAACTAATTAAATCCTGCTATTCAGCTGACTCAGCCGCTTTTTGCTTATAATTCCGTTCTTGGCTCACCTCACATTACTTTCACGGATTTCTAGTAACTAGTATCAGAAAATAATTTTGACTGATAGTAAATTTTTGATTTACCGCATAAAAAAACTGCCGGCACTACCTCTAGTCACTGGGCGACAAAACCTTAGGACTGGGCGACACTAGTGTCGCCCAGTTAACATGTTAAAATATGCTCTGGCATAAACCTATAAAATTCTAGCACATCCAATAAAAGTGCAGCTTTTTTGATGTGCTAGACTGCCAAACTGAACAGAGAAAACNCCCCCCCCCCTTGGAGCCGGCCCTGGTATCAATTACTATACATATTAATTAGTTTCTATTGGCTATTTTTTAATTACATGACAATAAGAAACATAGCCACTAATACCTGGCATGAGCCCCGCACGGAGCGCGGGGTGAAGGCTAGTCTTATGTATAAAAATCTTCAAGAGCTGCAATCAGAAAATCAGAGAAAATAAAGATCGATATTTTGCTCCCATTTGAAAAATTGCTTTAAAGAAATTGCTTTTCTGAGACAGAAAATTGGAGATTTTTATACAATAAACTAATCAATTTCACTATTTGAGTTTCACTTACTATGACAATATTTGTTTTTTTTTTGGTTAGATCATATGTCAGAGAATGTCAAGTTAGACATATTGCTCCTATTTAGAAGCATTGATTTTCTGAGAGAAACAACCAAAATCATTAAAAATGTATTATCTCAATAGAAAAAAATAATATCAAAGTTGATTCTATTGCATTACTATGTCTATGTTTAAAAAGTGGCTATTGAGCTCATAGTGTCCATAGATGTGGCTCTGAGCATTGTGCTTGTTGAAAGGTTAATTATGAAGTGTGATATTCTTTGTCCAACTGTGAATTACTTACTGGAGTGAAGTTTTGAAATTTTTATTTCAGTTTCAGTTTTATCTAAACATATTACATTAACTTTCATTGAAATTAGCCCATTAGTTTAGGTTCTACATGCCTGCACAGACAACAGACTGACATTATTTTATTTATTTAAACAAAAAAAACAACACTATTTTAGACTCAAGGGATCTTAAAATGTGTAAATCCGTCAAAAGTAAATATATGCTCCCTTTAGCTTAGTTCACCCCTAGACTCAATGTTGCTGTTCTTTGTTGCGGGGCTAAGTTGGCACTAACTGCGATTCGGCCTCACAACTAAGACGAGCAACATTAAGTCCAGGTGTGAACTAAACTTTACAGTACTTTTTCTGTATGTATGGGAAGGTGTAAAAGTGAAAACCGCTTAAAGCAGTGAACTGTGACAGTTCACAATAACTAAATAGATTTAATGTTTTATTATTACCATTTATTGCTTCAAATACATTTACATTGATAGGGTTATATTTCTACTAAGTTATTTTCCATGCAAATCAGCCTGATGCTGATGGCTGTGGTTCCTCATAGAGGTAGAATTTGGAGTTTACTTTTTTTTTTTTTAAATAATACTTTGAGTATATCATTGTCATTTTTAATTCACAAAACAACAGACATTCTATATAAAAATCATTTACAGTAGACACATACTTAAAAGCTAATTTTAAATTTAACTGTTAAAAACATTACATTTTTTATATAATAAGAGTAGATTTCTTTACATTACAAATTGTGATTATAGTTAGGGGAGACTGTTGTACCTTGATCACAGTGTACCTTGGATCACCCTTTAGATTCTTGGAAGATGCTGCTATCTACGTGACAGAATTGTACTAAGACAATGTTTATACTCAGTCGAATCCTACCAAGTGTGAGAGTTGTTTTCCATGTTCTGTTTGTTGTTTTCCAATAAAGTAAAAATAAATTTTTTTAGCTCAAAAAGTAACAATTTTTGGTTTTACTCTTTACCTTTTTTTAAAATTGACAACTGTGTTTTGTCTTTTAAATCACATTGTATCTGAATCACTACTCATTGGTGAGTAATTTGTTATGCCATATTTCAGTTTTAAACATGACTTAGAGTGTTGAGAATGTCAAATTTAAAAAAAATGCTCATCATATACCTTGGATCATAACAATGTCCTGTACCGGAAGATATTGTGGAAAAATTGCCAACCCCAGTATAATTAATTGGATCTTCTAGAACTAATGTACATTTGTGGTTCCAAGTAGACTTTTCTAGCTTTAACGTTCTTTAACAATTTTAAACTAATTTTTAAAACATATACAATTAAAAATTAAACAATACAAATTTAAAAAAAAAATTATTACAATACAAATTTTTGTTTAATAATGTTGTTTTTAGTGCATATTATCTTCCTTAAGGTACATGACGTTGATGATCCAAGGTACACTACATAGGATGCGATCAATGGTAAATGATGGTCTTGTACCATTGGATCACATATCAATAAGATTTATTTTCCCCTATAACTGTTTAATATTTAAATTCTCAAAAAACACATAATGGTGTTATCAGGAGAGACTCTTTCTTTTATTATATTTTTAAAAATGGCTTAAATAATATAAAAGTAAATTGTGATCCAGGGTACAGCAGTCTCCCCTACTATTTATTAATTAATATTCAAAGATCAAATAATTGACTTTTAGTACTTAAATAATAGATTAATAATATTTAGGGAGGTGGAAACCACATTTGATTGTGTCAAATGTACCTCAGTGAGTGTACTGAGTGTACCTCAGTGATTGTATTGAGTGTACCTCAGTGAGTGTACTGAGTGTACCTCAGTGAGTGTACTGAGTGTACCTCAGTGAGTGTACTGAGTACCTCAGTGAGTGTACTGAGTGTACCTCAGTCATTCTCTTCCACTAAGTTCTCTGTCTCTGATTGGCCACTCTCATCCAGGTTGCCCCCCCCCCCCCCTTATATCTTCCTGAATCCAGAGATTTATTTAGCAAAACTAAGTACATTTCTTTAGTCAAAATAAGTTATAACAATTTAAAATAAATAATCAATCAATATGATGAAAGTCAAAAAATATTTGATATTAAACTTTTTTACTAACATTAGTATCCAACTATTGAAAAATCACAAAATAAAATATTCATTTTGGTTGAGTTAACTCTATTTCAAAGAAACTTCTGTGAGAAGTAGTAAGTAGTCTAAGAAATTATTTATGCATAAAACATTTGTATAGAGTATAAACTTTTCCTGTACCCGCTATGTGTGGAACTTATTTGCAAAAATGAATAGTTCAAAGGTAAATTTTATAATGTCAAACTGATTCTGACCTAATAATAATAAAAGGTTTGTACACATGTATATTATTTGAGTGAGTGGGTATGTAAAAAAAAAATCAAAAAAAAAATCAACATCTAACTTTATCAATTTGGTTCAGTTAACTTTTAGAACCACCCTTTGTGGGAGTTACTCTAAAAATTGATCTATAGAAATAGTTTTATTTGACTTGTGAGTTAAATGTAAATACAAACTGGAGGTAAAAAGGATTAAAGGTATAGGATAAAAGGAGTAGGATAAAATTCTTTTAAGAAATTGGTTTCTTTGAGTCCTGATATATAGTGGTTAACATAAGGCTTATAACTCGACACAAAATTATAATATAATTTACCCATCAAATGTTACTTTTTTATACATTTGTGTATATTATATTTAAAAGGTAAAGATTCAGTTTTCTCCGTATAGAGATTAAATTCATATTTTTAAGATTATGCACCATTAATCTTTCTGTAAAAAAAAAAATACTTTTGTTGTTTGTTTAATTAAAGTAACTGTTAATATCGAGTTTTTAGTGAAAAAGAATGATTTATATAGGCCATTATGACGAATAATAATTGCAAGTTAAAAAAGATCTTTTTTCTTACTACGTTTTTAAATTTTTTGTCATAAATCATAAATTTGAAACCTGTCAAAATGAATATTGTAAGTAAGAGACTTGTCAAAACAAATAAAATAATCTGCGAAAGTTTTCCGAACTAACTTTTCATACAGCAAAATTTGCTGAAAACGAATTCTGCTTAAAGATGGCTAAAAGTATTAAAATATTGCATTGTCATTGTGTTCTGAGCTATTCTAAAAGTTTCAAATGTCTAGCTACTCGGGAAGTGAGATAAAAATCTATTGCAAGATTTGTACTGGACAAACAAACAAACAAGAAAGCAAGCTAATAAAAACGTAGTAAAATAAGGAGAATAATACTCCTCCCCAAATAATTAATTCGGCACAAAATACAACTAATGAATTAATGTCATCTTTATCAAAAGAAATATATGAACTTAAGTAAAGGAAGTTTAAAATTTTTTTCTGTATTTGTTATTCAAATCCAACCGGGGGCCCGCCCCCAATATGGGCCCATAGTTACGCCACTGTATGCAAAATTCTACTTTCCGCACTAGACGCGTAATGTACTATTAGCTAAGGGAATCCAGTGTTTACAATTTGCAAACTACTAAACTGCTTAATAATGTATTGCAGTATACAAACATCGCGATATTTAATCCCTCCACCAGTCGCGTAGAGCCAGGGGTGGGGAATAGCTGCCATGTTCATGCTAAAGTTTTTTGTTTCAAGTGGTTGTTAAAAGTGTTTTACTAATTAAAAGTATCGTTTTGCGCTATGCAAAAACATTTATATGATGAGGAGAGATAAAGAATGTAAGGTGTGGAGATTTGGGATATTATGTTAAGCGGTTTATGGCGGTGTAGGGTTGTTAAAAAGGTATTAGGTAGAGTCAAGCGGATGTACACATAAGGATTCCAAGTAACAAGTTATTCTGAAATTCTGGGTAAGAATTATTTTTGGGGATAAGTTCCTCCTAGAACAGTGCCTGAATACCCTTAGGCTAACCGCACACTGGGCAACTTTTAATCTCGGTGATTAAATAATTTAGTCGCCTGCTACTGCTCTAAGCGCACACTGGCAACTAAATAGTTGATCAGTTTCAAAATGGATTTTATCGGTGTGCACTTATTTGGTTCTTTTAGGGGTAAAATGGCCGCCATTTTGGAAACGCGATATACATTTGTGAGCCAAATTTCAATATCTTTAAATTTTCGAAAAATAAAACTTTTGGGTTGGATATTTACGGCCCCCTAAAACTTCTAAAATGTTACTTTTTTATATCAAATCGTGGAAATATTATTGAACTACAGAGAATTTATATTTTAGTAGTTTGTCTTATTTTAAGGACCGCTCCTAATGTGGTAGAGTATTTTTTTTTTTTTGCGTTTTGTTTTAATTTTTTTGGGGGTAAAATGGTCGCCGTTTTGGAAATGCGATACATATTTGTATACCAAAGTTCAAAACTGCAGCTTCAGTAGGTCGGTTGCATATTCCAAGATGCGACCAAAAGGGACGCAAGAACTACTAAAAGCACAAGGGTTTCTAGAATGATCTTGAATCCTTAAAACTATTAAAAAAAAAAAAATAAAAATAATAATTATATTTTAGCATGTGCTAGGAAAGTTTTGAGAATCTTTTGTTGCTGGAAGGGCCTCGTATTTCATATCAGGATACTAATTTATAAATGTCAGTATGACCAGAGGAAATATTAGCAGTAACTACGTGAAGAAATCGTCAACTGAGCTTTGAGAGAGCAACTATTAATCGCCCGGGTGCGGGGGGGGGACACGTCTAAACTTGTATGTTTCATTCCGCGGGCAACAGTTGACTCACCCAACGAATAGGACAGGTTGGAATTTTTAAATCTCCGCAACTATTCAGTCGCCCGTGTGCGGGCCCCCATAAGATATCACGTGTTCTATTCGGTGATTAAAAGTTGCTTGGCAAAAATCGCCAGTGTGCGGCTAGCCTACGCTAATCTACTGTCTACTACTATAAATCTGTCATTAAGAAAACTTATTAAATAAGAAATAAAGAAAGTAAAACCTTCAAAGGAACCGTCTTATCTTATCTATTGTATCTTACAGAAAGGGTTAAGTTCCAAAACTATGATGTGATGAATTTTGACATAATATAAAGACAAAATAAAATAAAACTATCACTACATATACATTAGAACTATTTACATACTGGAAATAGTTATTCCACTGGTGAAATTGAGTTTGACTAGACATTCTATATTATAATGTTTGTTGACGTAAAACAAAATTTGTTGCTTACGTTTATTGCAGTGAATGGCTAAACATATACATCATTCATTACCTGGTGAAGAAAAGCTTAGATTCATTCCTTCTTGTAATAGATGATGTACTACACGAGATTTATCTGTGTAGAGATTATTGCGATGGCACAAAATTTAGATTTGGCTATTTTGATTTCAAACCTGACTTCTAAGAAAAATCAGAAATAGATTTCCCGTAAAATCTTTTTGGGTTGCATTTTTTAAAAAAATAAACAAAATTCTCATAAAGGGGTCCGATTTTGCTATTAGTTACTTGACGATTTTAATTTATAAATTCTAAAATACAGTCCATTTAAATACCTATACAACACCGTATGTTTCCCAAGAATAATCTAGTTTCCGAAGTATAATTTTGGTTATAAATAAATTAATGTGACCTCAGAGGGCCAGGGTGACTCAGAGGCTAGCGCGCTTGCCGCGTGATAACCCAAGTTAAGCAGCCTCAAGCAGGGTCAGTAGATCGATAGGTGAATACTTCTGACCACAGCTCTGGGTTCGATTCCCGGACCGGGCCCCCGGTCAATGACAACCCAGCATTGTTTAAATAAATGGGAAGCTCCTCGAAAGAGTGGCACCACCAGGTTTCGGCCTGGCAACCATTATGATGACACTCTTGGTTGTAATACAACTAGGAGGGGAGTCATGGAGTCATGGTTACCGACCACATCTTCACACAGGTATGAAGTTTTCGGTCCCTAACCCGGGTTTGTTCGATGGGCCCACCTAAGAGGCCTCAGTCTTCGGATGTAAAAGCCCTCCGGAAAAAAAGAAGAAGAAGAAAAAAAAATGTGACCTCTCTAAAAAATGAAACTGAGCCATGTAATAACCTCCTTTTTTAGGGTACGTAGACAAAAGCCAAGGACCCTTATATTTTCGCGCGTGTGTCTGTCTGTCCGTCCGTCCGTCGCATGCTCTCACGGCTACACCTTTCGTCCGCTGACTTTGAAATTTGGCATGCATATGTCTTGTACCTACCCACACATGTTAAAAATATAACGACTTAAAAAAAAATATTTTTCTAAAAATTTAGTGTAAAAAAACTTAAGGGTTAAATTTTTTAATTTTTTTTTTCGAAATCGTGAGGGGTATCATATTGAAGGGTACGTCGAGTTGATTACAAAGATATACAGGGTGGTCCAAAAGTCTCCCCCCCCCCCTCTTAACTTTTGAACGGTTTGAGATAAATTAATGAAACTTGGGGGATCTCTACCATGC
>KZ651312.1:545129-557400 GCA_001010745.2 Gerris buenoi | reverse complement strand
AAGGCAACCACATTTATTCCAATAAAAATAAATGTTTGTTTTAATTTGCTGGTCTTTAAATAGATATAATACAATTAATCTGTAAAAATGGACGAGTCTCGAATCACAAACTTCGTTACACGATGTCACTATATGAAAAATTTCACTCTAACGCCGCCAAAGAAGTTTCACTTCAATATTTGCTTAACATTTTAGCTATTGATAAAGAAAAAAATTAAAGCAATGTTTATTCATGTGTATATATTATCATTGATACATCAGTGGTTCTTAACCTTTTGGTAACCACGGCCCCCAAATATTATTAAATAAAATCTCCAAATATTATATAAATATATAGTACCTAAATACCTTTCGAGGCCCCCTGGGGGGCCGCGGCCCCCCGGTTAAGAACTGACGCCAACGCACCTCGAAATGATTTGTTACTGCTACGGCAAGGCAACCACATTTATTCCAACAAAATATAAGATAAGGCAACCACATTTTTTCCAATAAAAATAAGTATTTGTTTTGATTTACGGTCTGTAAATAGATATAATAACTTATTTAAATTAATTTAATTAGTTTTTACTTTTTTCTTGTAAGTATACAATTAAGCCCGTTGCCATGAGCCCAAAAAGTAATCAAATTATAGTTTAATTATTTTCCATATAATATCACGCTTATATGGCAATTTTTTTGTTCTCTCCAATTGGCAATGTAATTGGGACAGTGGTTAGCACGTTTGACTCCAGATCCGGACTTCAGTGGTTCGTAGCACGCCTGGGTGAAAGTTTTTTTTACAGATAAATCTTTCACCAGGATTAGTCTCGAAACACAATGTCCGTTTCATTACTTCCATTAAACTGTAAAACTGTTGGAATCTTGGCCGAGTCTCGAATCGAAATCTTCGTTACACGATGTCCCTATGCGAAAAAATTCACTCTACCGCCGCCAAAGAAGTTTCACTTAAAAAAACTACTTCATCATGAGTTTGTTTATGTGTTTTGAGAATATCAGACCCATAGCATAGTTCAACGTATGCTTTTTAGTATTTCAAAAAACACCATCAATATGGTACTACTCAAGCAATACAGTGTTGCCTACGGACCCTCGCTGTGTGCTGACTAGCATACACTTGACCTGATTATTATTATGTTATTTTAAATGTTTAATACAGTATTATGATGAATATCTTCGTATTTAAAATAACTATTTCCATGTATGTATAAGAAAGTTTATTTTTATTTTTTTGTTTAAACACAGTTTAAGGATATTAATAAATATTTTATGCAAAACCTTATAGAGGAAAAAATGTAATAAATAAATCAATGTAATTCTTTTAAGCGTGTGTAGCCACTTCCTCTACGCGTTGGTTAAAAAATATGTATATAATATACAACGGAAGGGTTATATTAAAATATTTTCATTTTTTCTGTTTAATCGTGGGGGCTTATACCGAGAGCTCTAATGAAATGGAGGATATAAATATAATATGCAGATATGCGGCCTCGGTAAACAAGATACGGTGTGTGTATTCTACCTTGTGCCCTAATCACCCCTTCATGCGTAGAGCTTCGATACATCGAAGCTTAAATCAATTAATTTAAGATTTTGGTGAAAGCGTTGCGTCGGTTGCCAAAGCCTCTATTCCTGGTCGTGCTAAGCGGCTTAGCTTCCCTTTAACGCTTGGAAATCTCCATGCAGGCTCTAATATGTACACAGTACCTCGTATTGGTTAATCAATCCTCGGATAAAGTTATTAAAATATCTTGTAACTTGTAGCTTCAGGATCTTAACCCCAGAAACAACGACTTTATAAAGAATTTAACCTTATTCACTCAATTTCCAAGTATAGGTGGATCTGTTTATCCGGACCTGCGTTAATCCGGACGATCATTCCCGGAGAATGCAAGCCCGCAACAAAAAAATTATACCCCAACAATTCTTACGACCATTCCCGCTGACCCTGTGTACTATTAAAACTTGGAAAACGCACTGAAAAATGTAAATTTAGAAAATGTTAGAGTCTGGCTAATTGTTATTAACAAATAGGAATGTACACATAAAAAAAAAAATTAAATATATATTTTTGTTTAAATATGAATTAATTCGATGTTAATCGATTAATTGAATCAAATTAAGATACCAATCGATTTTGATATCGAATAATTAGATTTAATTCGATTAGGAGTTATCGATTACAAAAATAATTTGACCATCCCTAATTATAGCCCCTTGGGGAATCGAATCAAATAATCATATTTATAATTCCCAATTATTTTATTTACCTCTGACCATTCGTCAAATAATACACAGGACACTAAAAAGCTACGTGCACCACTAGTTGCCACACGATTTTAACTCATTTTTTTAAATAGCACTTAATTTTAATTTAAAAAAATCGTTAAATCGTTTTACAATTTGGTTAAGAAATTAAGACATTATATCGTAAGATAATAATAATAATTTATTTCCACCATACATAAATACGCGTTTCAAACAATTATTTATTTATTTTTTTTTCTTTCTTTTTTGGTAGTACATCAAATAATAATTGGTGAGGGCCCTAATTAAGTGTTAGACACCTAGAGAGAGGGCCCCGTCTCTAATACTATGTTACATTTTTCTTTTTATTTAAATTTAGAATTTATTTCTTTCTTTTTAGATATTTTAAAAAAACTTTTCTAAACATGCTACTTGGCTTTTGTTTGTTTGTAAAACACTTTTCATTATTTTTTTTTTGGCCTATGTATAGGTCAAAAAAAAAAAAAAAAAAAAAAAAAAAAAAAAAAAAAAAAAAAAAAAAAAAAAAAAATCATAAAAGTCTTTCTTTTAAAGATGCTAAATATCGGCTTTAAAACATTTATAAATTTTAAATAATTATTGAAATAGTCTGGTTTCTTTAAATATGCTGTTTTTTTTAAAATTCTGTCAATGGTTTTTTAAAGTAATGTTAATCTCTCAACCACAATAATCTAAAAGTTAAAAGAACGGAGTAAACGTTAAATTAAATAAATAAAAGTATCATAAGACTTATAAAAGTATACGAGACAAAACTTCTTCTTTCGAAAACTAGTTGTTTATCCATTCGGATTATATTTCTCCTCTTGTTTTTAAAAGTTTGAAAGAAAGTCAGCGTGTTGTATTCTTGTTTAATGGTAAATAGTAAATTGATAAGGGAACTCCATCAAGATCTAAAGCTCAACTTTGTTAACCAAACTTTTGAGGAAGGCCTTCTAATTAATGTTTAGTCGGAGTCTTTTGTCCAGGGTATTTAAGTTCTCATCTTCGCCCAATCTTTTAGCTTTCTGCCAAAGGAGAAGTCTTTTAAATCTCCTTGAACAACTTTGAAGTTTCGACCGAGTTTTTTTTAAAAGAAAAAAAATAAAAACCTAAAAACACTAAGTAGTTAATTAAAGTAGGTATATGTATTATGTAAAAAATTTGTTTCTTTCGTCGACGTCGTCAATTGTCAAAATCGAAGTCATTGTCAGCCATTGTCGAAGTCGATAAGTCGTTAGTCTTGGAATCTACGTTTGTAACAATCTTCAGACACTTATAAAATGCATTGAACTGATCTCAGGTGGATTTGTAGCCCGCTCCGACCCGATCTAGTGTTCTCTTACCTTTGATCTGGAAAAAATAAAAAAATCTCAGACCCTCAGAAAATTTTGGCAAAACCTTCATTTAGCATTATGTATTACATGCATAATAAAGTGCATTATATGTATTACATAATATTACATACATAATTAACACATGTTAATCCTTGGTAATCACTAAATAATTAATGTACGTTAATCCTTGGTACTTACTACATTATGAATCTACGTTAATTAATTAGAACGTACGCCAAAGATGCGTCATGTGCACCAAACAGTTTTTCGTACTTTGAAAGGATTATTTATCACCGTATTATTAGGGATTTACTTCACAATCCTCCAAGGGTATGAATACATAGAATCCCCATTCACAATTAGTGATTCAATCTATGGATCTTTTTTCTTTATAGCAACAGGATTTCATGGAATCCATGTCATTATCGGAACTACATTTTTATTAGTATGTTTTATCCGAACAATAAAATTTTATTTTTCAAGAAAACATCATTTTGGATTTGAAGCAGCAGCGTGATATTGACATTTCGTAGACGTAGTTTGATTATTCCTTTATATTTCAATTTATTGATGAGATGAGGTAGTTGTTTTCTTTAGTATAGAAAGTATATTTGACTTCCAATCAAATGGTCTTATTTTAAGAAAAAATAATTATAATTACAACATTATCAATATTATTAAGTATATTAATTAGATTAGGATTAATAATTGTATGCTCTGTAATCTCAAAAAAAGCAAAGAACAACCGAGAAAAAATAACACCATTTGAATGTGGATTTGATCCTAAAAGATCTGCTCGAATACCATTCTCTATACAATTTTTTATAATTGCCATTATTTTCTTAATTTTTGATGTAGAAATTATTATTATTTTACCTACAATTAAAATAATTCAAATAATTGAATTAACTTTGTGGTTTATAACAACATCAACTTTTATTATTATCTTAATTATTGGACTTTATCATGAATGAAAAAATGGAATCCTTGAATGAATAAATTAATAGGGGTTATAGTTAAATTATAACTTTTAATTTGCAATTAAAAATTATTCTAAAAAGAATTTTCCTCAAAGTAAAGAAGTAAAATTTACATTTAGTTTCGACCTAAAAATAGAGTTATAAACTCCATACTTTTAACTAAAACCAAAATAGAGGTATTTCACTGTTAATGAAAATATTGATTTATAAAATCTAGTTAAAAGAGAATGAAGATTCTAAAAGAAGCTGCTAACTATCTTTTAAAGCGGTTTAACTCCGTTTTTCTCTTAATTTATATAGTTTAATAAAAACATTTTATTTTCAATAAAAAAATGAAAAATAATTTTCTATAAATATCCAAGAAGTATATACTTATCCTAATATCTTCAATATTATACTTTATATTTAAGCTACTTGAATTTAATATATAATGAATATAAAAATAAATAAGAAGAAAGAAAACATAAAAATTTTTAAATTATTATAATAATATAATTGGGTGAATTTTCTCAAAATTACTAGGTAAAAAAAAGATAATTTTGAGAAAACTAATTCACCCCAACCAGAATCTAAATTGTTGTTAAGACAATAAGAATAATTTAAAAAGTTTGATCTTAAAAAATATGTTCTTAAAGGAGGTAAAAATCATATTCTTCTTAAAAAATAAGATAAAGAATGATATTTTAAAAAATAAGAATCAACATTATAATAAAAAATAGAAAATTCATAACCAATTAAAATCCCCATAAAAATTATAATTAAAGAACAAATCTTTATTAAAAAAGAANGGTTTGGTAGGATCATATTGTTGTACTTATCAATATTCCTCTGTCTTGTACTTGGTTGAATTCTTTCTAAATTCAACAGTATTAAAAAAATGAAGGTTTTAGTTATCCTTCTACAGCTTTAAAGGATTCTCTTTATACAGATTGAAAGCCTTATTCTATATACATTTTGTCAGATTGTATTTTTATGATTCTCCCAAAATCCAGCCCCTTGCTTTTTCTTGATTTCCGTCACTTTATCATCATCTTCTCTCAGTTGTATTTCAGATTCCACAGATAAAACTCGGTCTCTTTTATATATATATATTTATTATCAATCATTAGTCAGAGTTATTATATTTTGGATTGATCTTCGCTATCCATTATCCCTGAGAATTTTAGACGCCAAGGTAATAGCCGAGGTTAGCCGACCCTGGCTATTTGGCTATTTCTGATGCATAGAGGATTATGTAAAAAATTATTTACTTTTAATGTTTTAACTTAAACTTATGTATATAATAAATAATATTTGGGGTGTCGAGTTATAATATATATATATTTATTATCAATCGTTAGTCAGAGTTATTATATTTTGGATTGATCTTCGCTATCCATTATCCCTGAGAATTTTAGACGCAAAGGAAATAGCCGAGGTTAGCCGAACCCTGGCTATTTGGCTATTTCTGATGCATAGAGGATCATGTAAAAAATTATTTTCTTTTAATGTTTTAACTTAAACTTGTTATATAATAAATAATATTTGGAGTGTCGAGTTAAGTTAGAAGTCCTTTTCAAAGTTGTGTTCCGCTTAGCTTGTTCTGAAGAGATGTTTCTTTGGTTGCCTTGTCTGGGGTTTGGTTTGGTAGGATCATATTGTTGTACTTATCAATATTCCTCTGTCTTGTACTTGGTTGAATTCTTTCTAAATTCAACAGTATTAAAAAAATGAAGGTTTTAGTTATCCTTCTACAGCTTTAAAGGATTCTCTTTATACAGATTGAAAGCCTTATTCTATATACATTTTGTCAGATTGTATTTTTATGATTCTCCCAAAATCCAGCCCCTTGCTTTTTCTTGATTTCCGTCACTTTATCATCATCTTCTCTTAGTTGTATTTCTGATTCCACAGATAAAACTCGGTCTCTTTTATAAAGATAACTTTCTGTTGGCGAGAGGAAAGATAATATCGTATCTAAACGTGTGAGGCAAGGTCTCTTCAAGTCCCAAGCCCTTTTTTCACATGAAAAATTCACAAGGTTCCACCTCTACCGGTTGAAATGCGGTCGAGGAGGGATAATATTGTGTATACCCTCTTTCCTTCACGAAAGCACCCTAGATTAACTCTCCCTCCTCTACTTCTATTATTTGAAAAGGCGGAAACCATTTTCCTTTTAACGGACTGTTAACACCCAGTTAAACGTTTTTCTTAAGGCTCCTAAACGTTTAAAAACACCTTCACGATTATTTAAGAGCTTTTTTTATTTTTTACTTAAAATATAAATTTAAAATACAACAGTTACACAACCTTACGTAACAAAGAATTATTTTACCTTACTTTTCTTTAGCGAGTACTAATACGTAGGTATTATGTGTTGAATTGAAGGGGGTGGCAGAAAAGTTTTTAGCCTTTGAAGAAAATGGTTTTAAACCTCGTAATATTGTATTTTTCAATGAAGTAACCCTTCAAGTTCATTTGGTTTTTTAAGTGATTATATATTTTGTAAAAAAAATAAATAAATAAGGCATAGTGTCAAAAAGAAACATCGACTACCAGTTAAAAGAGTTTTTTTCGACTGAGGAAACAATTCCGAAGAATAGGGTAAGGGTGGGTAACTAACGAGAGTCTAGTCCAGGGATGGGTAAATGTGAGCCCCATGCGGCTACTTTTTAAAATTTGATCATTTGAAAAGTTCGAAATCTACATTGAATATTTTGTAAAACAATTTATTTGTGATTTTTAATTTCTTTGTTAAAAAATTGGCTAAGGAAATTGAGTTATTTGAGGTGTAAGAGGATTAGGCATTGCAAATGCAGCAAAAATCTACTTCTACAGTTGAGTTTAAGAAACTTGTGCCAGAATCAAAACACCCTAACTTTAAAGAAATGCTTGCAGTTTAATTTCAATATTTTGCTCAGTATATCGCTATGAATATATTTTTTTTCACAATGAAGTTTATGTGATAATAAAAATATTGTTATTAGTTGACCAATCATTAGAAATTCTAGTACATGGGCGTATTTAACACATTTTACGTAATATTTCCAAAATTTTACCAACATTTTTTCGCTCAAACTTTATTTTATTTTAATTATTAAAATTCTTAAGTAGGTACCTAATTAATTGTATTATCTCTCTGTTTATTATTTTTTTCTTTTATATGTACTTTACATAGTACTTAAGACTTTTGTAGAATATGCAAATATCTATCTATATTATCAAAAAAGTTTTGTTAAAAAACGAGTTCAGCGAGAGTGATACACTAAACTGTGTGAAAGAGCGAGTTAGGAGAAAAGAGGAGTAAGTCCGGGGGGAAAAGGGGGAGCTTGAGAGTGACATACTAAACTGTGTGTAAGACAAAGTGAGGGGTTCATGCCGGTAAGGTGGAACTTGAGAGTGGTATATTAGAATGTTGGCAAGACAAGGAAATAGATAGTAGTGCGCTCTAATAATACATTTAAAAAACAGGAATGCGGCTCTAGTCTTTGCTCTAGCCCGGGCTGGTCTAGTCCTTTTTCAACGGGGCCCTTTGACACACTATTTACAGTTTCCTAGATAAGTATGGCAATGTTCACCGACCATTTTGAAGAGGATAATTTGGTAAGTGCATCTAAAAATGCTTTTCACTGTTGGGTAAATTGAAGAACAGTTCTTTCGCATTTAGAGTTCAGAACTAGCGTTTTAACCATTTAATCCAATTCATAGAACCTCTTAGCCATTTTGTCGTGTCATAGTTTCAGCTTGCTTTAACTATTGACACAATCTCTTCTCCTATTTTTCTTCTATCAACCCTCTTGTAATTTTAATACATTCTGACAATATATATTATTTCCCTTAAAGCAATGGAGCTGATTAATGGGATAAAATGTTGTAGTTGTTATTGTCTTAAAAGCTACTCCCTCCGCAATTTTCTTTTCCGCAAATTCTGTTATAATATTGCACAAGAGAAAGAGAACAGTGACTATTACAACAAAAACTATTTATAAAAAAATCTTTTTCTTTGTTTTCTGGGGTTGATATTTATTTAAAAGCAATATATTCACGGTTTCCATTTTTTCATTTAATATTTAGGGGTTGAAATAAAAAACAACGGAATCAGATGAACACCAAATATTAGCCCCTGTCGGAATATTTAGTTGTTTTTCTGTGGGCACGAGATACTCACTGGCAATGATTAGCATATAGATAGGTCCAATGATTGATGGGATTGAATGGGTTTAGTATTCCTCCAACTCCACCTATATAATATTCCAAATATAAATTATACAATGAACTATATTCTTGTTTATGTAAAATTTCACCTTTCCATTCTATTTTATTTACAGATAAAAAGTTGTAAATAAGAGACTGCAGCATTAATTGTTGGCTAATAATGACAAACATGTAAAATGTATTCAAAACCGCTCTTTATTTTGCTTTTACTACTTTATATAGGGTCACCATTGTAATTCGTCAGAATTTTAAGCAATAGGTGCATATATATACAACATTTTGGATTATGTATTTCAATATGTATGTTCATAGAATGTTATTGGTCGAAGATGCTTAATAATTTTCATTTATTACTTTGTTGCCTTCAATTTTTATAATAAATCGTGGGGAACCCCCTTGACAAAATCTAACTGGTTTTTATGTATCTGAATAAAATGTTAGGGCAATATTTGTTTATTACTTAGGTATATTCATATAGGAAGGCATTAACTTTATTTTGCCCATGTTTAGAAGGTAAAGCCACATTATTGCCGGCTAAATCAAAATAAACTGATTAAAAACACTTTGATTAAATTGATCGGCGTATAATCTTACTTCTGAACTTATTTGGTTGTTTTTTTATTCTCTCCATCTCTCCCTCTCCAAATGTTCGAATGCCCGTATATTTGGGTTTGGTAGAACCCATGTCTCCCTTTGAATCCCTGTTATCGACTATAATCCAAGGATGGGCATGGGCATACATGAGAGCCTCATTCCGGGTTTTTATCATTTATATAATCGAGTAGTGTCCTGACTCACCTCGAAATGATTTGTTATTGCTTAGCTAAGACAAACCACATTAATTTATCTGAATTAATTTATTTAATTTTACTTTTTTTCTAAATATATAATCAAGCCCATTGCCACGGGCTTGACGGCTTGTTTAATATAATGAACCAGACCATAGTTACGTAAAATTAGAATTATGTACGACTTAAACGCTTCACTTACCTATTGAAGCGATTTACTATATGATGAATATGACTGTACAAGGTACAGGTACTATTTGGATACTTAATAATTATAAGCGATAATTCTCGGTCTAGTTCTATTGTCGTAAATTTTAACTTCTAGTCTTGGGGAAAATTGAAAGCTTAATTCGGGACTAGGCATCGTAATTGACAGAGGAAATTATTCTTCAGTGTAGCTTAGTTGGAAAGAGCGCTAAACTAAAAATTTAGAGGCCCGAGGCTATTTTTCTGTCTTTCTCCCATTGTTAATAATAATTATAATTTGATTTAAATTAAAATTTAAACTTTATGAACGTAGTATGAATACTACCAAAAACTTAAAAATGAATTACCTATTTACTTAATTTAACAAGATTCGTGAAAAAAGTTCTGAAATAAAACAATAGTCTATGGGGGACGCATATAACTCAACAAAATGCTGCATTTGCCCACCCCTGCAATAGATTCTAAATTCCCGTCTTGTTGGAGCAAATTTAGACTTGATATAGAGTAGAAATGTTTAAGGAATAATATTTTGTTATGAATTGTCTCCTTAACACTATATTCATGCAACAAGTCTTACATAACTAGTGCTTTTTTAAAGTTTTAATCTTACTTTATAACTTATGAATGTAATGTGATCTTTTATTCAAATTTCCCTTCCAAGGGCTTAGATTAAGATCAAGTGTATATAGGGATTAGGTAGAGAATATATCAGAGCGTTAAAGTTTCTAAATATTCAAAAGCGAAACAATCGTTCATCTTACTTTGACTTTAAACTCTCTAGGAGTAAGGGAGGTATTAGGTCCTTAGCTAGTACTAGAAGGATAACTCATCCTAAAGCATTGTTTCTATTTGTACTTGCAAAGAGTTGAGCGCAAGTAAAACAAGGCACCAGCTTTCCCAAGAAACAAACCGTAGCACTTTCGCAACAACTTTCTTTAACAATGTGCTTACAATCAGCTTAAGAGCTTAGCCCTCTTCGCTTAGCTTAACACTTGCCAAAATTTCAAGTGTAAACAAATCGTTAAGAGAAAGACGAGCTACGGAGGATTTAACTCGGCATATGTTCTCAAGACGAACAAAACAAATATAAGACGATTACTGCAGCTGGTGTGGAATTATCAAATCATCATTCCTGAATCAGCTGTTTTAAGTTTTATAGATTCGTCACTCTACAAATGTAAGTGAACTCTATAATTTCTTTCATCCCGTTTTTTTAAAAAAACATTAATATTTCATATTTAAACCGATCTCAACTCTGTTTTGATGGACTTTCCAACTTCAAATGTCGAGAATATAATAAATGACTTACAAATATTTAATCTTAATCTGTCAAATCTTTCCATAATAGTCACCCTAAAAAAAAGGTGTATTAAATTTTAAAAATTGTACAATTTGCACGAGGAGAGGCGTCGTGTTAGAGTGGCACTTTTTCCATATGAGTTGACAGAAAGAGTGACAGGTGCAACATCTGAGGTTGCCCTTCACCTTCAAGGATGGAAAATCATTTTCTCTTCCTTTTTGCCCCTGTCCCACACAACATTGTTCAAACACCTGACATTGTTCTAATGCCTGATGAGAAGTAATTATCCTTTGTTTGCTAAAAAGTTATTAACTTAAAATGTATCAATACAATCTAATAAAAAGCTTTTAAAAAAATCATTCATAGACAAACGCACACACACAGGCACAGATACATCTGCTTTTTTACGGATTTAGTTTTAGAATGCTCTGAAACGGATTTGTTTGTAGTTATTTACTCTCAGTTCTTTTTAAATGTTGCCGGTACTAGCTCCGAACCACCTACTAGTAGTATTAGTACTTCTAGTGTAGTACTACTCGCACTAAAAAAGTCGTGGTTTTTAGCCCACCAAAAATCCGCCCTGTTTTAGAGGTAGCTAACTTGGATTTGACCTCTCCTAATCATGCCTGAAGACGCACAAAAATAAAATAGTTTCCAGCACAAAACGCAAGGTGGACCCTCTTTTTGAACCCCTCGTGACTTGTCTATATCAGAATTATAAGATAGGTAGAGGGTAGAATAATAAGATAGGGATTAGGTAGAGAATACATCAGAGCGTAAAGTTTCTAAATATTCAAAAGCGACCCCCCCGGTTTGTTTTAAGTTATATAATTAAATGTAACTACGGTAACCCGAAACAAAGAATAATTGGAAATTACTCATATACGAGTATATAAGAAAGTTTTTTCCGACAGGTTTTTTCTCTACTTCTTTATTTTTATTTTATTTTATTTTTTTTAAAAAAATAATGTTATGGTTCGTCAAATCACGGATAAAAGGATGGAATGGTGTATTAAGTGAAGATTGGAAGTTTTAAAAAATGCTGGTCAAGCGGATGATGTCACATTGGCATGATGGTGGCTTGGCCAACCTGATATCCGATATCAATGCCTCAGCTGTCATAATATTCCACTTTTTCTCTCCCTGTTTCTATGTTAGTGTCGCCTACACTATTTTTAACTAAAATTGTTATATATATATATATAT
>KZ651312.1:525223-535369 GCA_001010745.2 Gerris buenoi | reverse complement strand
TCAAAAGAAAAGGAGTGTCCTGTATTGAAAGAGTGCAATGAGAGACCTGTTTTTTGGCTTTTTGTTCTAACATCATTGGTGTGATGGTATAATCTAGTTTTTAATTTTTGTGAGGTTTCTCCTATATATGCTTTGTCACAATTTTGACAATCAATTTTATATATTAACCCGGATCTATTCTCAGTGGTGATTTTATCCTTCATATTATTGTAATGGTTCATTAGTTTATCTATTGGTTTGTACGCGAACTTAACTTCGTCACAGTCATTCTGTTTGAGTGTTTTTTGAATTTTTTCGGATAGTCCTTTAATATATGTGAGGCTAGTATACTTATTCCTAGTATCATTATTATTTTCCAATGTTGTTTCTGGTTGTTTATTTTTAATTTTATCTAATTGTTTGTGCCATAAATTTTTTATTATTTTAAGGGGATATAAGTTTTCTATTAATTTAGAAAATATTATTGTTTTTATATCTTTAATAAATTCTTCATCAGTATTTTTAATTGCTCTTAATATTAACCTCACCATCCATCAAAAAACATTTGAATGTATAAGAAAATAGGGTGTACTCTTAAATTAATATTAATTTAACTCATTGAAATACACATATTAATTGAAACGCCTCTTTGTTTAAAACTACCAAAGTACGCTTTGTGTCATTTTTGCTCGCCTATTATGTCTCTATTAGTGTCCTATTATATCCTATTAAGAAATGGTACAGTTGCCAGATTGCCAAATATACAGTTTATGATGTCCTTTAAAAGTACTCTAAGTTTACTCTAAGTATTTAAACTGCCCAATTTAATCATGTTCGCCCATAAAATATATGTAAGTAAGTGCAGGATTTCAACCCGATGATTCTAACCAATTTTACATACATAAAATAGTGTTAAGGGAAAGTATTGTGATTGTTTTGATGGATTTACGAGTTTTGAGTCCTAAAAAGTGGTTGATGAAAATGTCCGTCTCATTTTATCTTAAAATCATCAACTATTATGCTGTAGCTTCGTAATTTGTGATGTTATTTACAGGAAAAAAAAAAAAACAGATTTAATGCATAAGTTTTTTCATAATTCGTTCATTACCATCAATAAACGTGTATATTTACAAAAAATATCTATTATATAATAACAAAAATAATGTGGCGGAAAGAAAAATGCGGAGTGTTGCGGGGCTTGTGTGGATTATGCGGTTTTCGATGATGTAGGACAGGGTCTCCAATAATTTTAGTCCAAGGGCCCGATCTAGATAGTTGGTCCATAGTGAGCCGGATGAAGTAAACAAGATTTTGCCATCATACATCACAAGGTAGGGAAAATTGATAATTAGCTCATAAACTATACTCATTTCGGTCAAAAAACTTAAATAAGACTCGTATTTATCTTTTTTAATGTTTGTAATGACATTTGATTATGAAGAAGCTTTTACTTTGCATTGTTTAGTAATTTGTTAACGTCTTTTGTTGCGTGGCGGGCCGAATGAAAATATTTCAAGGGCCGAAGTTTGGAGACCCTCTGATGTAGGACAGAGGGTTGTCGAAAGGACATTTTATAAATAGGGGAGATTTACGTTTTAATTATGCGTTAAGATTATATAGAAAATATGCATAGCAATTACTGTTGTGGTCAGTATTATAGTTCAATGAAAAAGACCAATATCTCTATTCCTTTTTTTTTATTAGTACGAAACAAAGTATTTATTTCAATAATATACAGTTGAAAATATTTTCTGAAGTTTTTACTAAATTTTTTACAAGCTTTTAGAAGAATCTTTTTAGATAGTTTAAAAAGCTTTAACTTGTTCTGAAAGTTTGTCATGCTCTTGTTTCAAACTCTAAGCTGAGTGGACAGCCGACATGACCTTTAAATAAAACTTTTTATTCTGATGTTCACAAGCCTGGAAAAATTGTCGATACTTGACGGGTGCCTTTTAGCCTAATAGTTTCTTGACGCTTAACAATACTTATTTAAAAGTAACATTTAAGGAAGAGTGCTTACATCATGGTAGAATTCGTTGCAATTTTCTTTTTAATTCATAGAATTCTAATATTTTTTATAACTTGGCAATTATTATAATATGAAACTATAAAAAAAAAGTATTATTGAGCTGAGCGAAGCGAATCTCTGATACTAAACTCTACATATGGTTGGACACATACTCCTCCTGAACGGTTGAACTGATCCGCACAAAATTCGATACGGTCATAGTGACATCAAGGTTACGGGTACGGTTTGCCCTTCATGATGCATGTCGATGAAAAGCTCTTTTAAGAGAACAGTTATTGTTGTTATATTCACTTTTGTCATATTTTCATTTAGGAGGGGGTGAAATAGGAAAACGGCTCAGCTCAATATTGCAAGCAGACCAGGCATTGCACACCTAGTAATTAATGGTTCAAAAGTTATAGCTGAAACAAACTTTTAAATGACCGCCATCTTGAAACGGCTGGGTGGTTATGCTGGTTAACGAAACCGTCCTATTTGTTAAATTGCCTACGGACTCTTTTTGTATGCTATCAGCTCATATTTGGCCAATTATGTTTTCTTACTATCCCTCTTTAGTCGAATCATACCAGTTATTAACTTAAGGTATTGGTATTAAAATGGCAGTAATACTTAGCAGTAGTATAATGGGCTTTGTTTATACAGGGTGATCCAAAAGTTCGGAAACGGCTAAATATCTCTGTTAATATTTTAGATATCAAACTGCGGTTTGTTGCTATCTTCATCATGCATAAAAAACTACCTTTTTTGGTGGGTACCCATTTTCCCGCCATTTTGGTTGCCGCCATATTGGACTCAACTTTAAAATTTCAAAATTGAACCCCCACACTGTGATACATATTTGGAAAGGCCTTGAAAAAAGAACACATTGGCCACAAACCAGAGCTTTAAAATGGCGGCCAGTTGAAATTACAAAATTGTCCTTTTAATTACGGTCAAAGTAAAGGTTTTAGAGGGAAAAATGCAAGAGTAAATTTGTCTTATTTTAGAGTAAAAAATAAAGTTTAACACTATTTTTTTCAATTTTTTATTTGGTTGCTATGGCAATGCTCGTAGTCATTTTACTCGCAACCGAAAATGTAATTAAAATATTTTTATCTCCAGTAGGAAGAAAAAGTTATGATTTTGGATTAGTTTAGAGTCGAAAGCAGGTCTTTTCTTCCCTGAATCAAAAAGTAGGGAGAAAAAGTAAAAAGTAGGGCGAAAAAGTAAAGTAGGGCGAAAAAGTAAAGATTGCAAGTTAATTATTTTATAAATAGTAGAAAATGAATGGTTAATGTAATGAAGTTGTTGAAATCAGGTTGGCGTCACTGCATTTACGACCATGTTTATGTTTGTTTATAACCTGCATCTAAATAACCTTCTATTTGAGTTTAATTTCAATTATTATTTATTTTAAATATTGAATCTCTTATATCTGCTATTAAAAGTGCAAATAATTATTGTTATTTATTAAATTAATGAATAAAAACTGTGCAATGGGCGAAAATGTGAATTTACTACCTACTGAAGATAAAATATTNTGTCAATTTTGTAATTTCAACTGGCCGCCATTTTGAAACGGCGAAAGATATAAAGCTCTGGTTTGCGGCAAATATTTTCTTTTTTCAAGGCCTTTCCAAATATGTGTCACAGTATAGGGGTTCCAATTTTAAATTTTAAAGTTAAATCCAATATGGCGACAGCCAAAATGGCAGGAAAATAGGTACCCACAAAAAAGGTCGTTTTTTATGCATGATGAAGATAGCAACAAACCGCAGTTTGATATCTCAAATATTAACGGAGATATTAAGCCGTTTCCGAACTTTTGGATCACCTTGTATATATAGGTAGAGGGTTTTGGTTTTGATATGAGAATGGGGTATATTGTTAAATATACAGGACATACAGGACGCTGATTTTATCTATTTTATTTATTAATAGTAACAAATTTCTTATTTTATAAATATATCTATTGCAAAATATGTTTTAAAATTAGATCAATAAATGGTATTAGTATTTAGAATTATTATTATTGCTTATAATAGCCATTAACTCTGGATATTTAGGATATTAAATGAGACGTTCTTAGTTAATTCTATGTCGCTCTCTGCAAAAGAATTACATTCATGCTATTTTGGTTTTTGGTTCGTTTTACTGAATATGAAGGAAAATTTTTGGCAGGTATTGTTGACGCAGGTGCAATCTAGTGGATGTTGGTAGAATTAGAGTCAGTTGTTTCAATTTGTTGTCGCTAGATCGCAGGATGTTACGTGTTTTCTTACAGTAGTGTCTTCCTCTATGAATCCACCTATTTGTTTTCTAGTTACCTATTGCACTTTACTAATTTGGTCTATTTAGTGATTTGCCTATTTATTAGGTTTTTGTAGATCATCCTCGAAACCCTTATGCTGATGTTGATGTGTCTGTCCCTGAAATTTGAAATACTGGCGTAACTTTTTGACTTACACATAGAAAAAAATATTGAAAAGATAAATATTTAATATGCGCATGCGTAATGCGCAAAACTGTGC
The DNA here is from genome assembly GCA_001010745.2 of Gerris buenoi. Classification (NCBI taxonomy): domain Eukaryota; kingdom Metazoa; phylum Arthropoda; class Insecta; order Hemiptera; family Gerridae; genus Gerris; species Gerris buenoi. The sequence goes on along the minus strand of KZ651312.1, from coordinate 530,851 downwards.
TAAGCTATAAATTTTAGAGTGGGGGTATTAAATGAAAATTACTGAATAGTAGATTACAAGATAACATTTTTATGAGTATTGTGCTTTTTACCGCCAATATTACGTTTTTAGCGCCAAAATTTCACCACAAAAATTATGCTCCTCCTACCCTAAAACTACTAGTATAATTTTGAAATAATTCATGCAAATTCCTTCTTGGAGCGATGTCAATTTTCAAAAAAAATTATCTTTTCCCGATTCTTCTAAGTTACCCCTCGGGAATTCGAACCATGGACACCTACTCTGTTGCGGCCATCCATTAAATCATTTATGTTTTATACTTTCATATAGGATGGGATGGGGAAATAATAAAATGTTATTTCGTATATATGCTATGTAACTTATATAACCTACATAAAAACCCTATAAAGTACTTAGATGCAAGTACTAACTCCCTGAGATTTTCATCTTTGTGAAGTAAATGAAAATTATTAAAGGCGGCATATCTGAGGGATTAATTCTTGATTTGTAAATAGCTTCATTTGTTATGTAGTTGAATCAGAACGACAAAATATGTTGACAGTGCTGCTAACACCTGAAAAAAAAAAAATAAATAAATAAATAAAAATTAGTAGTAAACACCCTCTTTTTACTTATACACTGTTTCTATCTTTGTAATTCTCATCTCTGCAATCAAATTTTGCTCAGGGAATCTAAGTGAAATATTATATAACATACATACAGAATTTATAAATACGTACTTACACTACGAATCAAAGTATAATTTAATGGGAAGAACCCATAAGCAAAAAATTGAACTTCCCTTTTCATCAGTAGATGTAGTTTGATTTTACTCTAAAAATAAGTACATTTCATTATTTCTTTAATTAAATTCTTATAAATCTACAACGGGATTTACTTAGTTAACTAGCCCTATATTTGTTTACCACTTATAAATAATTATTTGTTAAATAACAATTGAAACAAAGGGATGTAAAGTTAAAGTTCAAAGCACTTTGGGCGAAGGAACATCGTACTTCTGAATGTAAAGATGATAGTATCTCAGTCTAAATAACTAGTAAGACCAGTAAATATTTACACATTAACATTATTTTAGGGGGGGGGGGGGGTAACCAAGTAAATGATTGCCTAAATTTCAAGTGATTTTGAGTGACAAATAAAAATTGTTTTAACATACTTTGTCAATTGGGTTTTACGGACACTGTCGATGTATAAAAATTACAGATATTAAGAACATACGTATATTTATATTACACATGCGTATGACACAGTTTTCATCTTTATGTTGAGATATCTGGTTATTTCGGCAACTTAATTATGTATTTTCAAGTTAACATCGAAGGATTTTTTAATCAACTGTTTAAAGTCTAAACCGTAAATGCATGGCTGTATTGTAGAATTAGTATTTGTATTTCTTAGATTACAATTACAGTATATTTACAAAGAGGATTGTTTTGATGACAACGCGTGTAATTCGAAATATTTGGATGGGGAGCCACGGAGAGCTCGCGATTTTGACGTCTCGAAGGCACCAACTGGGCAAATAAAAATGTCACAGGATAACCTCAGAATAACTTTCTTTTGTAGTGACTTTATTTTTCCTCTTACATAAGTTAGCCAATCTGAGTGTTTCGAAAAAATTCTCTTTGTAATAATAATTATAAGAGAAGTTACAAATACTTTTATATACTTCTTTTAATAATTTTATAACTTTTATGTTAATAAAAAATGTATTACAAATGTACTCACATTTTTCGCAAGATTGCTCTCGTTATCCATAAACATTTGGTACACATTATTATTGAATTCTTTTGCCTGCAATTAATTTAAAAATTACTTTATAATTATGATTATTATGATAATTTATATTATAATATGGTAATTAATATTATAATATGGTAGAACGGCCGGAAAAACGGCTTATTCCCGGGAAAAATCTAGTTCCGCTGAAAATAGCTTAAAACGCGGACGGAGAGAGCCCGGGTTCGATTCCCCGCCTGGGAGAAGTTATTTTTATGGTAAATTTTGATGAAGTGCTCAGTAATAATTAAATGTACACACGAAAATTAATAAATGGGAAACACTGGGCTAAGTGAATACGAACTCGTATATGAGAAAGTTTGCATGAGTTATCTCAGTCAAATTAAATTTTACATTTATTTTTTGGCAGTAGCTACAAACAATATTGCCATCACCATCTTCTGACCCTGCGCAAGAATAATGTGCCCGTCCTTACCAATTCAAATAACAAAATGGGGTGCACCCCATACCTTTACAGTCCTCTGTGCACCAAGCCACACGTTATTAAAAAACTTTTTTTTTTTTGACAGACTTGAACAAATAAAAACAATTTGCATTAAAAAGATGAAACATAAGTTTATCAGATGCATGTATGTAATTTGTTTAAAAATTCTATGCACTAAGCCAAAATAATGTTATTTTTACTACGTTTTTATTAGCTTGGTTTCTTGTTTGTCCGGTAAAAATCTTGCAAACCATTTTTGACTAACTTCCCGAATAGCTAGGCACTTGAAACTTTTAGAATAGCTCAGAACACGATGGCAATGCATTATTTTAATACTTTCATCCATCTTTCAGCAAAATTTAATTCCTTTTCAGCAAATTGTGCTGTATGGAAAGTTAGTTCGGAAATAATCCGCAAGATATTTTATTCGTTTTGACATGTCCCATATTTACAATCTTCATTGCCACAGGTTTCAAATTTATGACAGAAAATATAAAAAAGTAGTATATAAAAAGTTCTTTTTATCTTGCAATTATTAATTATATAACACGTAAATATTAGATCACTTAACTTGAAAATTTAAAAAAGTTTGTAAAAAATTGATTAAACTTATAGTTAACTCTGCTAGTGATTGTTCACGACTAGAGACAAACTAACTCTAATACATCATACAGATTTCCACTTAGTAGCGCCACTATACAATCAAAAAACTCTGTGAGCCGGTCTCCCCTATATGTCATTTAACAGTTTTATGCTATTGTATTGTAATTAAACTGGGGTGGTTGGTTGTTAAAATATACTTAATGTAGAATTGAAATATCAGTTATTCTAGCTTATTAATGCTGATAATACACTATTAATGAACAACGTACAAATTATTATAAACCATCTTAAATTTTACGAATTTCGGTCCAAAAGAGTGAAGTCAGTCAACAATGTGGTCCAAAGGGGTTAAGTTTTTTTTTAAGTCTAGGGTTTTTTCCAAACTTTTGATGATACGTAGCTGTGTGTTGAAGGAATATCTAAGCTTGGGGATCCTACACAGTATATTTTGGAAGAGGATGAGGATTGCATTAAGTAATCTTGTAAGTATTCACAATTTTTGCTTCCGAGCTTACCGAAGGTAACGGAAGCTATATGATCGTTCTGAAGAACCGACAATTTTTATGTCTCCGATTTCTAAAATTCCAGAATCCGTTTCAGACATTAAAGATCATTTTCGGTTCCGTGTCTGTCAGTCGGTCGTTCTGTCGTTCAATTTTTGCGAACAACCCTATCTTAAAAACTACTCGTTCAATTTTAATTAATTTTGGGTCATAATTAGCCCATTGTTGGTACCATATAAGTTTCAACCTTCTGGGCCTATTTGTTTCTCTTACACATGCGCACAAACATACATTTATTTACACCTAATAGCTTCAAAAGTACTTATCAGATTTTAATGAAATTTTTATAGTTTATCGAAAGAAAACTGCAGATAGCCCCAGATTAATTTGAACCGTCGGCCCTCTTTAACTTTTGCCTATAATTGATACTTTTTAAATAATTCAAATTACAATTATCAATAACTACGGGAGACATACAGAGAAAAATAGACCCCCGCACCGGGACACGGGACCTCCTATTAATCCGTTACAGGTGCTCTTTTGATGATTTTAATTTGAATTATTTAAAATTTAATCTTTCCATAGTATGAAAACTACCAAAAACTTAAAAATTGATACTTTAATGCGTGTAAAAAATCAAAACAATTTTTACAGATTAAAAAAAAAAAAAACACGGTAATCAATTAAACCAAATAGATAATAATGCCTTGCAAAAGCATGAAATCAATAAAGTACGTAAGTAGAATGCGAGGAAGCTATGTGCCACAACAATTGGCAGTCTATTTAGAGAATTGTTTTTGCTCTCCTGAAAAGTTTCATTTTTGGACTAAACGCCTTTTTGGTTTTTACTACAGATTTATTAATGTATATGCAGATATTAGATACCTGGTGTTGAAGACGTTCGCTCGCATTCAATATTAACCAGAACTGATATCCTCTAAGTGCTAAATAAGTAATCAGTACAAAGTAATTAAGTTCAGTAACGTTTTGTTCAATTTTAGTTTGAGTCACCGTATAAACAATATATAAACTTTCGAGAAATAAGCCGATAATAATAATAAGAATTTGAATCGAATGTAAACTATTCACTAAATAACACGAATCGATTAATAAATTATACACATAGATTAATAAAGAAAATATCGAGTTCGATTGAAAATTTCTCTTTAATTCGATATTGATATAATTCATTCTATCGGAGATATTTCTTAAAAGTACGAGATACTGAATTTGAATTACAATCAGGCTAAAATATCCGGAATAATAAGTTACAGTGTTTACACACAATATCCAGGAGCAAGAGTATGTAAATATATAAAGACTACAAATTATATAAACAAATACTAAAACAAATAATTTTACTGTTATATATTTTTCATATTGATTGATATTTTTATGGTATCGCATTATTTCATCGATTGTTTTTAAATTTATAAATATATCGAGATATTTAGACTTGTAATAAAGCGGGAGGAATAAGCAGATAAAACAACCGTAAACTATAACAGGGAATAATAAGTATTCAAGAAAATGATCGGGTAACGAATCTTTTTGTATATTCATTATTAAATTCAACAATATCGATATGGCGTAAAAAAACAACCAAATTATAGTAGGAAATAGAAACTGGAACTTGATTTCAAAAAACTTATCGAACGGGTGTAAACCGAAAAATAAACATGTATTGAACACAAAACGAAGTCCTGTTTGTCTAGCTGTTTTTTCAATATCCATTTCATGCGAATTGAAAATATGTTTTGATATATGATTGTTGGCATTACTTAATCATAATGTAGTTCGTAAGTTTCGTTCGATAGGTACTTGTTGTTCGATCATGCGTTTATGCATTATTATACTAATGCATTTCTAGACTTCGATACTTATTGATTTCTGACATTTATATTTCTTTAACTCATTATATTTATTTAGTTAATTCATTTCCTATTGTAGAAGATTATAGGGTATTCGTTATGATGACACCCTACAGTCTAGATTAGAGTTGGCACAATCGAAGGCGGGAAACAACAAATGTGGAGGTAGTTTTGGGGTTATAAAAAGGGAAAATCGGTGTTGCCATGTTATATTTTTTTGTTGGAACAGGGGTAGAGTAGAGCATTTTTATTCTGAAGTTGCATTCAACATGGGGGACCAATAAAATCGTTTCCCTCAAAATTTCCCCACCTGTTGATTGTGCCAACTCTAATCTTATAGACTGTAGTAGTACTAGTGATGCGGTGCATAAAGAACTCGCGTAGAAATGTGCTTTTATATCAGCCG
>KZ651312.1:479072-512297 GCA_001010745.2 Gerris buenoi | reverse complement strand
GGTCTGTCGTTCAATTTTTGCGAACCACCATATCTTAAAAACTACACGTCCAATTTTAATGAAATTTTGGTCGTAGGTCATAATTAGCCCATTTATTTGAAGACCAACAAAACAATTGAAGCTCCGACTTTTTTGGAACAGAAACCATAAAATTACTGGACTAAATCAATAAAGTACGTGATAAAGTATAAAGTGATGATAAAGTATGTGGAAGCTATGTGCACTCCAATAAGCAGACTATTTATAATTTATAGTACGTTGTTGTCTTTGTAATATAATATACATTATTCGTAAATTTTACATCTCACACTCTATTACCCTTTCCCATTGAACTAGGCTTAGGCTATATTTTTGAGAGTTGAATCTTTAAGTGTTTAATATTGTCCATCTTTCAAAGGTAGATGAAATGAAATATACTTCAAAATAATAATAAACGATATTTTTTAAAATATACTGCCAATTGATATGGCACAACCCTTCCTCGCATTCTATTACGCACTTTATTGATTTAAAGCCATTAATGTCTATTTTTTTTTCATTATTTCCTCGTTTTTTATCTGTTAAAATTGTTTGGATTCTTTACTTACACTAATTAAAGTATCAATTTAGCAAAAGTTAAAGAGCGCAAACGATTCAGATTTTTTTTTTTTTATTTTTTTTTTTTATTAATAATACCTTTATTGAAATTTAATATACAATAATTATACAATAATACAACACTTAATAACATATTTTACAATGATTTTACACATTAGCACATTTCAGGTTATCTCTCCACTAGAGAACATGTAGTTCTGTGCCGTGAATCACACATTGGATCACAACTTTGGATCACACTTCTGATTTAGGGAGTAACAGTCTAAAGAGTTACTCTCTTATGATTTTTTATAAGGGGAGTAACAGCTATTGTTGTGTTAACAGTAATCTAATTATTGTCTTATCAGAATACTGATGATGACAAACTACGTTGTATTTCTTTCAGTTTTCTTCATATTTTGTATGGTAGGCAAGCTTTGTTTATTCAGTTTTCACCCAGAAAGGAAAGATTAATTGGTAGTACTTAAGTGTACTAGCATCCGTTGGTTATGGGAGCCATATTATGTTGTTTGTAGGGTAGATGGATGCACTGGGCTAGGAGTAGAAAGTCAGTGAATTTGTAAAATAATCTTAAGGCCGGTATACACGGCGATACTTTTGCTGCTAGATTGGGTGTCTAGATTGAGTGTCGTAGTGGAGTCACCGCCGAGAGTGGACGCAAGACCACCCCCACTCCTACCCACTCCGGTCTAGCTAGTTGCGCTCTCGGTGTTTGTTTTCCTCATGTAGACACCTGTCAGTTTGCTCTCGCGCTCGGTCTAGGCTAGTTTCAGCTAGGTGAAACCTTTTGCTAGAGCAAGCATGACCAATACCTCAGCCAGGCAACGCGTGTGGACGACGGAGGAGTGGAGGAGACGTAGATTATAAGACAAACACCGGACGGGACACCGTGTAGACAGTTGGGACACTGGTCTAGGAACTTTATTCAAGGTCACACTCCGAGAGCACTCTCGGACACCAGTCAAGCCAAATTTTGGCTATCCGTGTAGACAGGTCGGACACCGCTCTCGCTAGATTCTCTCGCTCTAAGTTTAGCCGTGTATTCCGGCCTTTACACATACGCAATAATATAGCTTTTTCTTAGTATAAATTACCTTGATTTTTTCCTTTTCTAAGTATCCATCATACGCTTGAACTAGAGCTGCCTTCTACCTCCTTACTAGCATTTGGGCTTCATATTTATTTCTTGGATATGTCTAGTGTTGTATTGCCAATTGAAATAGACTTAGATTTAAATTAAAGGTAAAATAATAACAGAAATTAGAATAAATAATTCTATTTATTGTTAACATAAAGTAATACAATTTATTTATACATTATAAATTAAAAAATAATAATTAAAAATATCATTTATCTTTGGTAGTTAACATGAACACACATCGAAACACTAGCTTACCATTATGCTTTAGTTACAAGCTTGTAATTGTATTCGGTTTTATTAATTAACTCAGTTAATGAACTAATTAATTCAACTCAGATAAGTAAAGAATTAATTCTATAAATGTCTGTAGAAGAATTTATTAATTCTTCACTGGTATACACATTACAAGTGATGAGGTAATAATTAATTTTACTTGTCGGTCATTGTCTGTGTCAATTGTCTGTGTTGTCTCGGTCAATCTGTTGATTTAGTGTTTACATTATTTTTAGTGAGTCGTAAGTCAGTACTGTTATTGTTTGTAATTAGTTAGTCTTTGTTGTTTGTCTTCGTCGTAATTAGTTTGTATTTGTTGCAGTAAAGTCATAGTGGTTGTAGGTGTTAGTCAGTTTTATTTTAGTTCTAGTTAGTTTGTATGTCATGTAGTAGTTTCGTAAAATGCTCTCAGTAGTTTGTCTTTAGTCAAAGTTGTTTAGTCAGTTATTAGTCATTATACATCATTCATCAGTTTCCATTCATCAAAAAATATTACATTCATGTGTGTACTAGCTAATTACACATTAAACTACTCCTAAAATTTTTAAAAATCTAAAAATAATAAAATGACTTTCTCATATACTTTAAAAAGTATATAAGATAGTACAAATAAAAAAATTAAATGACCTATGTATAATCAAATAAATTAAATAAATAAAAATAAAGTATATGAAATACATAAGAACGTACAAAAAAATAAATTAGCAGTCTTATATACAATGTTAATAGCCATCTAAAAAAACAGTCGAGTAAAAAGTCTAGGTTTACATAAATTCGTAATTGACTAAAATTAAGTCAGTCAGTCCGTCAGTTAATTAGTTAGTCATTAAACTTAATTAATATTAGTTAAAGAGGAACAGTTCTTTATTTATATATTTTAATATATAAATTATTGATTTTTATGTATACAATATTAACTACCCTTATTTATAAAAAACCTTGATTTTTATTTGGTATAGCCTCTGTTAATTTATTTGAAAATGAGAAATTAATTAAGCTTTTGGTCATTTTAACATGATTAGTTTAGTTAATTATTAGTCAGTTGTGTGCTATTGTAATTAATTTAGTCATTTATTATAGTCGGTCAGTTCATGTCTGAATTATTTAATTGGTCCCCTATTAATTAATCTAAATATATATATGCATATATAAATATGTACATAATATATACTTTCGATTCCCGTTATGTCTTTGATTAATTTGCGAAGACTAGTTTTTTGTAAGTCGGTCAGTCGACCCCCGATATAATTTTATTTTTTTTTTTATAAAAAATAAAATTATAAACCCTTTTTTTCAATAAAGAAATAAATTAATTAAAAAAAGAAAGTAATAATTTATGGAGTAACAAATCGAAGTAACCGTTGATTCTTTTTCTTCTTTCCATCTTCATCTATAGACATATTTACAATGAGGTTTCTCCTGAAACAGATAAATATACAAATATTTTAATTAATTTAATTTTTTTTTAATATGAATTTTTAATAAAATATAAAATTGTTAAATAAAGAAAAAAAAGTATAAATAAATAGTAAGTGACCTATAGACTATGTGGTTAAAGGTGAGATAATATCACCTATAGATGTTTATAGAAGTGTGATATAAACTATATTAAATCTGACGTTTCGCTTCCACTAATGGAAGCATCTTCAGGGGTGTGTCGCATCGTGATGTTTACTCGAAGCAACAACAAGACATACTGCCATCGAGAAAACATCACGATGCACCACACCCTGACTGATGCACCACACCCGCTTCCAGTAGTGGAAGCGAAACGTCGGACTTCACCCCCTTCCTGACGTGGATTCCACTAGTAAACCAAGTTGTTTATTACGAGTCTACCCGCGGAAACCTACGCACCAAGTTATATTAAATCTATAAAGATAATATGTAACTCTCTATAGGTGAGACGAGCTATCTATAACGATTTTGTGAGATATGATTTCAATTATTAATGCGAGTGTTCACTTTATAAATGTTATAACATTATAATAGTTATTCTTAAATTATTGAACTGAAACTCCTTTAGGCGGGGTAGAGTAAATTTGGGTTGGATGAAACGATATTGCAACGAAGTTTGGGATTCGAGACTCGTCTAAGTGAAACATTTTTTTATTGGTAAATCAACTACCGGCTTAAGTCGGCAGTTGATTTACCTCTAAAAAATCCTTTACTTGGACGAATCTCGATCCACCGACCTCTGATTCAGCAGGCATGAGTGCTAACCGTTGCACTATGGAGGTAGATAATTTCTCAATACCCAGAAATATTATATAAGCGTAATATTATATACATTATAATAATATAATACATACAAATTGTGAATTTTCTTCATTATTCGCTAAAATGTTATGAAATTATTTTAATTTTTCAATTAAATTTCACAAAACAATTTCTTAATTCTAAAATGATTGTCAACAAATGCAAAGAGGGCAATACATAAAATTAACTGTTTTTAGAATTTAAGTTTCACTTGTAATGCGTGAGAGTCTCACACATATTTTTATTAAACCACTAAGATGTGGATTTTTTGCGTCTTTGAGTACACATAAGTGATTAGTTCTTTATTATAATGTAAATTTTGCTTATTCAATAATATGATGTTTGTTTATTAATATGGTCTTAAATGCACTAAAGATTTAATGTATATGTTCTATGTCTACATAACTTTAAAAGAGCTAAGAAATTGAAATATTTTTATAATTAGTTCTCAAGACATGCATAAATGATTTATGCTTTAAGAATCTCATGCATTATTGGAGTTAACCATCTCCTACTTATCTTCTAAATAAATCTTTAAACCAATATAAATTTTAATTTTTTCTTTATTTACATTTTAATTTAATTTAATAAATCAAGGAGAAAGAAGTTAAAACTATCATTTAACAAACACCCGTTTTACTTTTAACCGGTTTGGAAAAATAACTGTTGATAAATCTGAAAGTCAAACTTGAAGGTTTTGATTTTTTAATTAGGAATAAACCCTATTTTTTTTGTACTTATATAAAAATCAAGTAACAGAAAAAGTTGTTGATAAGCCGGAACTTTAGCCTCGTCTTGCAGAAGTGAGAGTTTTAAACCTGAAGAAAACGGAACTTGCTTCAAGTATATAAAAACCTGATTTAAATCCGCATAAATCCCAACAGTTCAAAAGAATGAAACCTGTTACCTGACTTTTGAAAAACCTTTTATATTACCTTCTTTCCATCAAGTTTTATCTTCACTTTTTTAACTTTTTATTTTTATTTTTAAATCAAAAACTTTTTCTTTACTTATTAATTTCACTTTAAAATATTCATACATTTCCTTTTTATGTGCAATTTGTACCGTTTAAGATAACATTGTGTTATAAAATGAATACATAAAAATATAAATAAAGACGTTTGAAGTGAAAGTTAAAAAATGTATTTTAAAAATTATCCGTGACTGATTTTTATTTATGTTTAGTTATAAGAGAAGTATTTATAGCATTTGGCATTTTTAACGAATGAAAAAATAATTTTAATATCATTATTGACTAAACTAAATTTCAATGTAGAGAGTATTGTCAAAATCAAAATTACGATTAAATAAGTACGAGTAAATAAGAAGACAGCACAACTTATAATAAAAATATATTAAGATTTTTTACCAAATTTGGCTAATAGTCCAGGAGGTAGCATACAAAAAAGTGTTTGACTAACAATGAGCTAGAATTTTGTGTATATGATATAATCTTTTTCTGTCTTTTCAAAATAATTAGTCGGCTAAGTTCGTCTGCGGGGCAAGGTTGTCAATAGGCATTTGGAAAAACAAATCGGTGGAGAGAGGCCATTTCCAGCCATCATTGTGGACAACGTAATTTTCATGATCCTAAGTACAAAATTAGTTAGTAAACTGAAAATCAAGTTGATGTTAGTTTGTCATTTAATATGTGACCCACTTTGATTTGGAGTAATAGTTGAACAACTAACCTTTCAAGTGACAAATTAACATCAACTTGATTTTCGGTCTACTAACTAATTTTGTACTCAGGATCATGAAAATCACATTTTCTACCATAATGGGCGGGACATGGCCGCTCTCCACCAGGTTTGTTTTTTTCAAATGCCTATTGCCAAGCTGCGGGTCCATAGACGAACTTAGTCAACCACAAATGTTTGAAAGGTGCTATAAGATTAACTCATACACAAAAGTCTAGCTTGATGTTTGTCTGACATTTTTTTGAACGCTATCTCCTGGATTATAAATCTATAGTGCCAACAGAAAAATAATATAATTCTTTATCTTCTTAACTTAATAGTTTAATAATGCCTAATTTTATGTTGGTTGAGCCCCAATTCTTTTTATTTAAGAGTAACAATATAATTATATTAAAATATATTCTAAGTAGACCTCTTTAAGTAATCTATCCACGTGAAAGTCATAATATGTTAATGGATGTTAATTTTGTAACAGTCTACTAGGGAAGGCCGACTGACCGTCTTCTTTCCTCTGCCATTTTTAATTAAACTTTTTTTTTTTCACCGTTGATGTTGTCCGAGTTATTCTTCATTTTACTCTATTTTTTTCGTTTTTTTTTTATTATATTAAAGATGTTAGAAGCTGCCGATTTTAATTAATACCGGTTACGACGTAGTTGAATAGTTAGAAGTTGTTGCTAAGTGGTAGAATTGATGGCAACATTTTTTTAACTAGATTATGCCATTAATTTACAAGATGATAAATTTATCATTTAAAAAATAAATAAATAAATAAAACGAATTTTTATTTTTTCAATATTATATTATTTTTATTTTATATAAAATAAAAAAAAGTTATTTTGTATAAAATAAAAGTAAGTTTAAGGATTAACTTACTTTTTTATATGTCAATTTATAAATTTCTTTTTTTTGATGCTACCTTAATTAAATGAGCATTCGATTTATACTAAAGGGAAACCATATATGATATTATTGGTATAAGAATATTTAAGATATTGTAATTGGCGTCGAAGGTAATATTAAAATCAGGTAGAACATTTCAGGGTAATAGAAGTGGAGTTAATACCTAATTGAATAAATGTTATATTGCTTAAATTTTAAAAATATGAATGTTGAATATTGCCTCTTGTTGATTGTTTTATTGAACTTCATTTTAAAGTTTTTTTTTTTTTTTTTTTGAAATAAAATACTGGGATGTCAAACCTAAATCATTTATTTATTCTTTGTTTCAACGCCTTGACTAGTGTGTACATGGTTTCATACATCTTCTTACATTCAACAAACTTGTCGCGAAATATAGCCAAGTTTACAAAACGACGAAAGTATAAACATATTTTTTCAACTCTTCAACGATCTACACAAATACTACGTCATCAATAGACCATATCATCTAATTTACTATTGAAACATGCATGTAAAATTTCAACCTAGTACAAGACGAAGTTTTTGTGTAGTGAATTAATAGATTTTATAATAGTTTAAATGGAGTAGGCCGGGGCGTGAGGGTCAAGGATTAGTCCTGTTCCCTCACTACTAGGCTTATTACTTCAATTATTCTCTAACAATCAACTAATACCAACTCAACAATACCCTAACTCTATTCATAATTAACTATTTTCTTAATATTCAATGTTTATTGTATTTCGCTCTCTTCAACGAAAGAGCCACGTGATGCCCTAGTTTAAATACTTTTCAGTAATATTAGATTAATTATGTTTCAATATTTAATAATATTATTTAATAGTTACAGCAACTAAACGTGTATTTTAATGATGCAGTTTACTGTATTACATAGTTAATAGGAATAACACAATTACTTTTCAACCTGATTCTTATTTGGTATGTAGGATACAGAAGTCATTAATTCGTCATATTGATTTCACTTTAGACATAGTTTGATTTATGAATATATATTTTTACGGTGTCTTTTTTTCCTTTCTCGTGCCTTTATGTGTTTTATAATGGTGTTAACTGGTTAAAAGTAACGGATATACCGTGTGATATTAAGTGTAGAATAATTATCTACGACAGGCTGAAGTATCTTTCTTAAACTTTTACCTCGGTACTAATGAGCTGTTATCCTTTAATAGGATTTATGATGCATTTCGATCTACTCTCTCATACTTCATAAAGACAAGCACCATTCTGCCTAAAACATCTTTAATTATAACCCACGAAATCTGTGGATCCTGCCGAAAGTGATGTGGAATTCATATATTCTGAACGAAAAGCAATAGATGTTCGTGTTTCTTCGTGTATGTCGATCTCTTGTTTTATGATAATTTGATTTTTTTATTTGACGTGAAGCGCACGCGATGAGATATATAATTTTTTTTATTAAAAGGGTAGCATTAGTCGAGTGTGGTATGCTTTAGATTACCCCCATTGTGTTTTTGTTTGCCGCTTAATTGCACCTTACCATCCGAAATATTTTCACTTTAATTATCCTTGTTTCTACTTGTCTGCTTGTTTCGTTTAATTATCCTATCGGATCTTCTCTTAGTCGTCATCAGTGAAACCATCGAAGATAAAGCCGCACTAAAGAATGTGTCGAGGCATTTAAAAAAAGAAAAAGAAGTTTACTTACACCTGACCTTTTGTTAAATGATAAACTTTCACTTTAAGATAACGACTTTTTTCAGGTGTAGCAATGTTTTAACTGCTTTTCCTATCGGCAAGGCTCGAGGATTCTAAACAGGAATTGTTTTTCCGCGATTTACTTTCACGCATGTCGTCTTCAGCTAACTTTTAATGGACATCCGGCACTTAAACGCTGAAAGGAGTAATGTTCACTACCTTTAATCGACAACAATACAAATTCAAGTTCTAAAACTAATGTCTTTCTAAAGTAGGACGTCAATAAAATTAAGTATTTATCTAACATGTGTCTCATTCATACTTCCTTAATTTCTTTGATTTCTAAACAGTGATTCGTCCATCTAAGGTTCGGAAACTCATAATTGGAAAAAGAACCTATTTAAATTACGGAAATATTAACAACTATACTAACTGTGGTTAAACTCTGTCAAACACATTTTTAAATGGCATTCTAAGAACTATTTAATGAACTTTATCTCTGTAAAGTCTCTTTTCCAAAGGGTTTTATCAGATGATAAACTCTGATGCAATCTCACTAAATTAAGTTCAATCGCCTGAAGAAACTTTACTAATGCTAATTATAAACACAGCCAATCAGCATATCGAACACTTAATGCATTATAACGACTCGTATTGTTTTATTACCTTGAGGTCTTTCTAATGTTTGACATCCTATCTAGCAGCTGCTACTGCTGGTTTCTGTCCACCGTAAGCCAGGGAATGAGCGACATTGCTGGTGTAAGCACCATGTACATCATGTCCGGCACCTCCGTATGCGTCCCATCCGGAAGCTCCAGCGCTGTAACCGAAGGAAGGTTGTGCGGCCGCCGCCCATCCAATCTGTAAACAAATACATTAAATATTAGTAAAATCTCTTTGTTTAACTGCTGTCCGGGTAAATTGTTATAGTTTGTTTGTGGACTCTGCTCTTACAATTGATAATATTCATAATGGGTTCTTCTGGATTATTATTATCCATCATTTATTGCTGAATTGTGAATATTCATTGAGTAAGAACTAAGGTGCATTGATGTGTTGCATATTTTTAATGTGGTATTAGTTCAAATTACAAGATAATTATTGACTGCAAATGCCAACAACAGTACTTAAGGTACAATGCCAAGTGTTGAAGTACAATACCACATGTAATTATTGTAATGGAGACGCAACGGGAAACAAACAATGAGGGTAGCCTTAAGTTTGGCGGATCACCAGGTTCAACCTATTAGAGGTGACAACTTTCTTCGCACCTTGAATTGAGGTTAATGTAACTTCTTTGAAATCCGTACTCAACTCATGGAAAGATCAGTAATGGCCCAATTCCGTCCTATTCTAAGTGGGTGCCTTGCGGCCTTGAGGGCAATCCGCCAGAAGAACCTGCTTTCCCTCTTAACTTACCGGAATTTTACCGACATAAAATGACTTTCTCAATAAACTCCTTAAAAGTATTTCTTCGGTGAATTAGCATTCCCGAAGAAGAGTGACATTGATGTTTTCGAAAGAGATTTGTTGTTTTTTTTGTGTTAAGCCAAAAGTAAACTGAATAATCTTTTCCCATCATTGTTCAGTAACGCAGGCGTAGTTTACCGATTAATGTAGGTCTAATGATAGCACTTTGAACGGCAATGTTGTATACTTTCCTCGAAACTTTTTAGTGACGAATTGACGAGCTACAATTGAGTCGTCACTCTAATGGGTAGATTTCTAAATTGTTCTCAATGGCAAAGAGTTTATTTTCTCCAAAAAGAACATTTTACGTCACATTAAATAATTAATAGATTTTACGGAAATTGCTTTTTGTTATTACGTTGATCTACTATTGATTGGAACTTTTAAGTGGAATCGACGAGAGTTTAGATAGTATTTTGTCATTTATGGATAAAGTGCTTTGTAATAACATTATTGGATAGTTTTGCTTTATTGGCGGAGATGTTTAATAAGTTAATTTTACGACGAATAAGAGAAAATTTCTACAATGTATTATTTTATCTCAATGCATACTTTCTCGCAAATTACCATAACAACTTATCATGCTTTGTGTTTTAATGATGACCTTCATGGGTGTTTCACGGTTCTAGAGAAAGGTCTTCTCTATGCAAGATTTATATAGCTGTTACTAGAATGGAATGACTTACGTCTTGGTGTCCACCGTGGTGTCCTTGTGACATGAGTTTCTTGATGGCCAAGAATCCGGCGATGGCAAGAGATACGACGGCGGCTAACAGAGCCTTCTTAGCTATGAGAGCAATGACAAAGTAACTGAGTACCAAGAAACCAGCCATCTTCATCTTAAGACCAAGAAACAGGGGGAGAAGAGCTTTGAGCAGCTTCTTCTTCTTGCCTCGTCCTGTAACATAAAAGAAAATTCTTCATTAGAAACGCCTTGAATTAAATTGGTCCATCAACGTCAAAATTGTATCCATCATGGTACTTATTTAGTATCCTTTTTGTCACATTGTATATATAATAATTTAGATTGATTTTTTTTAATAAGCAAATCTTCTCTCAGGATTCAATCTAATCGACTTTCTTTGTGTCAATCCAAAATTAACTTGTCTGCTCATTTAAAAATGGCGAGAACTACAAACCTAATTATTATATTAATTTAATTTAAAAGATTTTATTGGTTAATATTTATTTGCTTTCGTTTTTCGTTTGAAGAATTTGTTTAAAAATACATTTCTGTAAATATAAGTTTCTTTTTACTTTCTCTTCGTTCTAGAAAGTTCACATTTTTTAGATTCTCTGAATATTTAATATTAGTTACTCTTAACTTATTTCACTTCAAGATTAATGATTACTATATTAATATGAATATTATATTTTATACAATATTTAGTGGAATTAGTTGTTAGCTCTTTTGAAGTTTTGTCTTGATTATTATTATTTAAATCTATTTCATTATTGTTTTTCTCACGGGAATTATTATTATTGTTTTTTTAATCGTGTTGAAATATATANNNTAATCCCTGCAAAATTTTATGGAGATATATATATATATATTATTTTTTAATCTTTTATAACAAGATAATCTAATTTATGTATGTATGAGAGAGTAGGGACGGCTGAGGGATGGACGCCCTAGTTAGTTGAATTTCTCCTAAAATCCCACATGTCTTGTTCTCTCCTCCCAGAATCTTGTGCGTATCTCACACGCAGGTTTCTCTAATTCTGGCAGTAGTCACTACGGCATCCAGGAGCAGGTTATAAAATCCTACGGTAGAACCGACCGAAACCGTAGCTCCGGAACCCGTTCCGATAATATGGGTCATGGGGTCTCCGGTACAAGATACCTAAGCCGGACCTGACAAGGTGGGTGTGTTTAAGAACCCTACCTTTCCGACTTTAAGTTTCCGATTTGGAGGCGTCAGGAGAGATTCTTTCGTGGTACCCGCCCAGCTAGATTTGCTTAAGAGATTCCGATCGTCCCAGTCTTACCTTTCAGTAAATTATAGGAGATCCTTTTTGAAATTAAATTAACTCGTTTTTTTTCTTAAGGGCGTGTTTTCGTCAGGAACACTTTAATTCATTTTTGATTTCATTTTTAAGTATCAATAGACAGGTCTTAACATGGGAGACGAATGAGGGTATTATTATTTTCTACTTTTCTCTGTTAGATATATTGGCTATCCAATTGGAAATATCGTTGATTGTCTTTAACGTCTAACTGTTCCGAATTTTTCCTACTACTTTATTACTGTTATGAAAAATCGTCAGACTCAATGTCGCCTCATAAAAGCGGTATTATTTACAGTTGACTAATACCAAATAACCCTGGAATGTTTATTGGAAACACCAAAACATGATCTCTTAATCCCTGCAAAATTTTATGGAGATAATTTCATAATTTCTTACTTCTTATCCCTAATAGTAATTGAGGGAAAGATCACGCAATATAACTGTGTAAAGATACTCTGCTCTAAATAAATTAATAAAAAAAATTAATTGAATTAATCTATAATAAAAATCTAAATTCTTATCAATCAAATATTTAAATGAAATAATTAAATTTTATTGTTCAAGTAGACAAACGATTTATCAAAAAATTACATAACAGCGCTCTATTAATTAATATGAATTCCTTTTTAATTTGAGTTTACTGCAAAGATTTACCTAAAAAAAAATCATGATGGATTTTTTTTCCTTATGTTAATTATTAAAATTGGTATTAATGCCATATTATAACATGAAATTTTTTACGGTTTTCGCTGCTGGAGTTTTAATAACAATTTAGGGTTTCCATTGACTATCAGACCTGGAACTGGATGGGAAATCTAACGTATTACATATACTTCTATTTCTTAATGAATTTTTATGGGCCACAATGAACTGCCTAAGGCAACGTTTTGTTGAGTTTATTTTGTAAAATTATTTTATATAAATTTTAGTCTAGTACAAAGGCTTTTGCTGCAGGAGTTATAATAACAATTTAGGCTTTTTGATATGAATACCAGGCCTAGAAATGGATGGTAAATCTGACGTATTGTTTCTCTTACTGAATGGATTTTTAAGGGTCACTCTGAACTTTTTAATTTAGCTTATTTTTAAAGCGAAACTGCATGCTTTCTATCCTTTAAGATGATGTTCTCTATGGATATGACTAGATGCATTAATTTGTAATCATTAGCTATTGAATTTTATTTGTTTCTTACAATAGTCATATTAAATTTGCTCTTTAGACCAATATTATTTTTAGCCAAATCCTTTCAGTTCTTATTCTCCTATTAACTATTCAGCAAAATGAACTAAATTGTTAGTAAGTTATCTCAAAGGATTTGCATCCAAGAAGCCAAATTGTTTAGGGATTCAAGGGAAATTGTAAAGGGACCAGATTCATCGTACATCATTCCATATTCATATTCATCTTGTTACTGCATAAGAATGGAAAGACTGTTTAATCCTAGAAATAAATTACATCTACTTCATAGAATTTGGTATTAGTTATATCAAATTACGTGTGAACTTTTAGTGTATAACTAATCTTTTTGCTCTAAAGACTAAATACATTTTCTTAATGTTCTTTTTTAAGAAAAAAAAAACTGAAATTATTTACATTATCTTTATTATCACCGCTAGACAATCTAATAATTGTTGTTTTGTTAATTGCTCAAACAAATCTAAACTAATATTGTATAAATATTTAAATTATACATATGAATTCTTTAGTACATATTTACCATTTTCAGGAATAAAAAGAAAACAAGATTTTTAAGAGAAAAAATATAAATACGAATTAATATTTTTTAAAAAACTTTCTCTTTGAATTTCATGAATTTTAATTTTATTTATTTATTAAAAATTCAGAATTTAAATGATTTTTTTAAAAAATAAAACATAAATAAATAATAATTATACCTTTTAAATACAATAGATTTAAATAAAATTATGATCATATTAGAAGCTTTTCATATTTTAATATGTTTTGTCTTTATATAAATATGACAGGTTCTATATTAAACTCATATGATAAAAATTAAGTGAAAGTTACCATACTTCGAATTGGCTTACTTTCGTAGTCGTGGTTAACTTTTCTTTTATATCCATTTCATATTTTTATATCACACCGATCCCCTTGGTAGGTATTGTATCGTGGAGTAATTTAATATGTGAAATTTTTTTTGGTCGTGAGATGGAAGTTTCCAGTCTGGTTATTCGACTTCTATCCTATCGGTGTCTACATGATTCTGAATCATTATACACGCACCGATTAACCATACATCTCCTTTCTTCGGATTCTGTACTTTGGTGCTTTCTTTTAGGATTAATGTTATTAGTTAAGCGGCAAGCAGTTTTTTTACCGAATTTTTACGTTTTTTTTTATCATGGTTGTTTATTATGTATAATTTATGCTGTATTGTTGTGCTGGTTTTTAAACAATAGAGATGTAGAGAATGATTTATGATTCATAATTCATAATAAATACATTCTTCTATATAATATATAAAAATATTAAAGTTGAAGTTCATCCTCGTTTTCTATACCTATATTTAATGATAGTTCTTTCTTCAGTATTCTATATTTATGCAGCATTGTTAGAGATAATCTAAACATTAAACAATTTTTGGTCCAAAATGCACTAAGAAGAAGAATTTTTAATAAATTCGATTTAATAATAAAATTCCTTTGTTTTAGCGATTAAATAAAACGACGATGTTTCTAATGGATTACCTATTGGCATTGCATTAAGGATAAACGAAATTATGGTTTACTCTTTTATAGGTACATTCTATGATCAATAATATCACAATCCATAGGATTCTTTCTTCTACTTTTACCAAATTAAATAATTACCTTTCTATAGTCTTTCTATGTCACCTTATATCTAAAAAGTTGAGAAGTCCGAAATGTAATGCATATTAACACCAATTACAATTATTGACTACCTAAATTGGGCATTATCATTTTCCTCTGATAACCTGTCTAACTTATTGATCCGAACGTTATAAAACCAGAACAAAACATAAATAAATTATTGACTATTCGTAAACGTTTAAAAATATAAAACTCGTCTCCTTTTGCAAGTTCTTTTTATCTTAAAGCCTCGTCCAGACTGCCGAACCGAACAGAGAAAGCCGGGCATTGGTTTCTGCGCATGTCCAGTCTAAAGTGCGCCTGCTCATCTTAGACTAGGCATGCGCAGAGACCAATGTTCGGCTCGTTTCCTCTGTTCGGCTCGGCAGTCTGGACGAGGCTTAAACATTCAAGACTTGTTCCTTAGAATAATTTCTTAATACATAATTGGAATATTCTTTATTGAAAATCTGATGTTTTTATATAATTATCTAGTGGAATATAATCACTAAATTCTGTGAAAAATAATAATAATAATATTCTTCTATGGTATTATTTTTTTTATGACCATAATTATAATAAGAATCAAAAAGCTTTTATAGAGTTAGAATGACCACTACTTTCTTACAGTTTGCGGTTGTTATTAGATGTTTAATGTGTATAAGTGGGTCTAGGAAATTGATATCTGCGGTTTGGACCAAACTTATGTAAATTGCATTTCCTATAACATTCTGGTAAACCAAAAAGTGTATATATGTCCTTTTCTCTTAATAACCTTGGGTTAAGATATAACATTTTTTGGGTTTTATGAAAAATGACTGAAAGTTACTCTCCAGATATGAAAAATACCGAATGAAATTAAAAAAAGGAAAAGAGTTAAAGATGTGTTTTTTTTATTTATTTTTATTAGAGTTTAACAATCGATCATTGTTCTCCTTGAAATATTCTCGTATTTTCACGCACCAGATGGTGGAAAATTTCATTTACGTCGAAGACTTTTAAGATCAGAACTGTATTAAAGAAAGAGGAGAAATGAATGAAATTGTGGTCGAGGTTGTAGGTTTCCTTCTTTTCTTCATAAATTATTTTTTTAGTTTACAACACCCAAAAATGTAATACAGAAGAAGAATAAGAACCCTTTTGTAGATGGTTGTTTGAAACGTGGACGTGAGATAAAAGGTGGTCATCAGAGAAAGTGGTTTTTTTGTCGGTTCCATCCTTAATAACGGTTTTAGGACCACGGACTGGATTAAAAAAAAGAAGGGTGTCTCCATGAGATCTTTTTTTTGTCGTTATCCCGAAAAGGGAGAATGTTATGGAATCCTGTTTTTCTTGGTCAAGGTTAATGTTAGAGAAAGGGACCGTTAGGGCAACTTGTTTAAGGGATAAGGATGTTAAGAATAAGGTCAATAAAAGTTTCTTCTTCAAGGATAACATAGATTTTTGATTACGAAGGCCCTATAGAATTCTTGGTCAATATCATAATCTATCATGATATGAAATTGTTCTACTGATCTTTTATACACATTTTTATTCTCCTTTTTGCCTATGAAATGCCTAATATTCGTAAAAAAGGGATAAGGATGTAAGAATAAGGTCAATAAACGTTTCTTATCAAGACTCAAGGATAACATAGACTTTTAATTACGATTGACCTAATAAAATTCTTGTTCAAGAACATTATTAATTATGATATGAAATCTTTGTACTGGCGTTTAAACATGTTTATTCTACTTTTTGCCTATGAATTGTCTAATATTCGTAAAAAAAGGGATAAGGATGTTAGAATATGGTCAATAAAAGTTTCTAGTTCAAGGGTAATAACAGAGATTTTTTATTACAAAGACCCTATAAAATTGTTGGCCAAGAACATAATCAATTATGATATGAAATCTTTCTACTGGCTTTTTATACACATGTTTATTCTACTTTTTGCCTAAAAATTTTCTAATATTCGTAAACTGGATTCGTAATTTGATGTGGTGAACCGTAAAATTAACTTTATTATACGTATAATAACATATTTAATTGGAAAGTTTTATCTATTTTNTCCACACTTGTTCGACATTGTCGTTCAACATAGTGTGGACACGGCTTAACCCTCGCCGTGTCCACACTTGTTCGACATTGTCGTTCAACATAGTGTGGACACGGCTTAACCCTCGCCGTGTCCACACTTGTTCGACATTGTCGTTCAACATAGTGTGGACACGGCTTAACCCTCGCCGTGTCCACACTTGTTCGACATTGTCGTTCAACATAGTGTGGACACGGCTTAACCCTCGCCGTGTCCACACTTGTTCGACATTGTCGTTCAACATAGTGTGGACACGGCTTAACCCTCGCCGTGTCCACACTTGTTCGACATTGTCGTTCAACATAGTGTGGACACGGCTTAACCCTCGCCGTGTCCACACTTGTTCGACATTGTCGTTCAACATAGTGTGGACACGGCTTAACCCTCGCCGTGTCCACACTTGTTCGACATTGTCGTTCAACATAGTGTGGACACGGCTTAACCCTCGCCGTGTCCACACTTGTTCGACATTGTCGTTCAACATAGTGTGGACACGGCTTAACCCTCGCCGTGTCCACACTTGTTCGACATTGTCGTTCAACATAGTGTGGACACGGCTTAACCCTCGCCGTGTCCACACTTGTTCGACATTGTCGTTCAACATAGTGTGGACACGGCTTAACCCTCGCCGTGTCCACACTTGTTCGACATTGTCGTTCAACATAGTGTGGACACGGCTTAACCCTCGCCGTGTCAATTCCTTATATCCATTATCTATATTTAAAATTACCATTGTAACGGCAGAAATGTTTTTAGGTGTCCGATTTAAAAAAAATCCAAGACAGAAATACTTTCCATACATCAGGGATTACTTTTGATTCTGTATCTGTCAGTCTGTCTGTCGGTGTGTCACTAAATTTTCACGAATTTTAATATTTTATTAATAAATCCTTCTCTATTAATGAAATAATTTTAAGTATGTTATTATTTAATTAAGAGAATGTAGTTTAATTTATATAATAATGAAAAAATCCTTGAACCCTTTATAATAAACAATCGTTACTCTAATTACATTAAAATTGCATATGTACAGTTAATTCGAAGAATAATTGATCTGCAAATAATATATCCTTCGATAATATATACGTGTTTACAGGATATGTGGATTGCTTAGCGTCGACGTTTCGCTCCCATTGCTGTAAGCATCTTCAGGCTGACCGAACAATCTTCATTAACACAATACCTGTTATAAAGCATTTCTACGTTATTCGAATCTACCTGGAATTCCTTTTATCTTTTTTCACATCATGTCTATAATAACCTCTTTATATTCGCGTTTTTAAGTTTGCAAACCCGTTAAATCAATATTGCGAGTTGGAAAGAAAAACAGGATTCTATCTCTACCTAGAAATTCATTTTTTTTCGATACTATAATGCGGCGTCTTATAATTATTATATTTAATAAAATATATAATTAGTTTTGATTTTCATTATCCGCTTGACAAACCCAACATAAAACTAAATATTAATCCTATAATCATAAAATTAAATATTAAATTCTATGATCTAATTGATTATCTATTATACAATGTATATCGATCATGCTAATTAAATATTTAACCACTGTTTTTACTCATTAAGAAAACATTTGATAAGGTTTAAACAATTAGTAATTTGTCAAGAATGTATCACGTACTTTAAATATTCAGTTTTTACGTTTTTGTTAGTATTCATACTACGGAAAGATTAAATTTTAATTTAAATCAAATTATAATTATTATTAGCGGGAAACAGACAGAGAAAATTTGACTCTAGCGCCGGGATTTGAACCACGGGGTTCTATATTTCCTGTATAGCGCTCTATCAACTAAGCTACACTGAAGAATAATTTCCTCTTATCGATCATGTGAAGAATGTTTTTATAATGTTGGAGAGTAGTTGGAAAATAATAAATATGCACGAGGGTATTATAGTTATCGCTCTAAAGTTGGATTGGATNTTTTAATGTCATATATATATATATATATATATTATATATATGCATATAAATATGAGCGTATAATTTTAATTTGGATATATAAGTTAGTCGAATGTTAGGTATTTAGGACAATCGATTTATTTAAAATATATCGATCAGTTTTGACATGTGATTTGTGCTAAGCGAAAATTTATATTAGTCGTATCTAATATTTCATATACATATGTATTTCTATTTCGACTCATAAGATAATCGACGTATCTTAATTTACTCTATTGTCCTAAATATCTAACAATCGACTTATCTCTAAAATATCTAAATATCGAACTATCTCTCTAGAACTATGTCTAATGAATTAAACATCGCATTGATTGGACTTATAAGGAGAGATGTTTTATTTATCGATACTTTAAAAATCGATAAATATTTTCAAATAGTTAACTACCTATACTAATATTGATTACAAGTAAGGGAATAGAGGCCAGTATGTCAAATCCTACATCGTTAGACTGTTTGTATCTGTTCTTTATGCTTTCTCGTATCGTACTTAACTACGATGATTTGTTTTTCATTTACTTTTAACCCTTGTCTGTATATAGATATGTATTTACCGTTAGGTTTTCGTATTATCTCGATAAGCAGAACCCGGATAAGTCTCAGGTTCATTTTCACCCTAATTATCTTACGTTATCATTTATCACTCATTCTATTTCTTTATTATTATTAAAAACATTTTTTTCCCTCTCTTTCTCTTTCCTCTACTCAATTTATCTTGTCTGACGAAATGCTGGTAGGTCTAAACACATATTGATTGAAAACGAGTTTTTAACTAAAACAATTTTTTTTTTGACAACCATTTTGAATGATGTTAGAAAGTTGATTTTTTGGGATTTTTTTTTTTTCTGACAGGAAGTAGCCCAACTGTGTAAGTTGGCCATTTCTTTTTCTTTTAAACCCATCGGAATCGGAAGTATGGAATGTATTATATAATATAGAGGAACAAGGCTTCCAAATATTTTAAGTTAGTCTATATTTTGAGTTCAACGACACTCAATGTTTATTTTCACCTTCGAAATATTTATATAATTTATGTCTTTTTTGGATTATATAATTTAGTTGATTTTATTTTTTTTATCTTTACATTGTCGTTTTATTTGTAAAAAGTTTTATTTCCTGTTTGAGGCATTTTTTTTTTGTTGGAGGTTTTTGTACCCAAAGAGCCTTTTATTATTTCTTGTCGTGTAACTAATTCTGTTTAGTATTATTTTATTTGTCTCCGGTTTTTAATTAAGTTAAATTCTACTGTCTTTGTGGAGGCTTTTGTACTCTTGTCCGTTGATATAATTATTTCTTGGTTTATTCCATTCATTTAATATTGTTTTGGTGGTTAAGTTAGGTCATTCTACTGTCTTTGTGGATGGCTTTTGTACTCTCTTCTGTTAATATATTTATTGTTTTATTCCATTAATTTAATATTGTTTTGGTGTTATAAGTTAGGTCAATTCTACTGTCTTTGTGGGGGCTTTTGTACTCTTGTCTGTTAATATATTTATTGGTTTATTCCATTAATTTGATTTTGTTTTGGTGGTAAAGTTAGGTCAATTCTAATGTCTTTGTGGACGCTTTTGTACTCTTGTCTGTTAACAGGTTTTTTTAGTGTATCCCATTTATTTATTATTGCCTTTATGGAGACTTTTTTTACACTTTTCTCTTAATTTATTTCTTTTTATATATCATTCTTGTAATATGGTTTTGTTCGTTTTTTGTTTAAGTATATAAGTTAAGTAATTTCTACTGTCTTTATATGGGACCATCATTGTTCGTTTCATATTATTATACTTATATTTGTATATTAATGTTTCTTGTCTAATTTTACGTTTAGGAGTTACCTAAATAAATTGTATCACTGTCACGACAATTTAGAAAATTCTTAATAATATATTTTTTTTAATATCTTTATCTTCTATGTAGCGAATTAATAATGTTATACAATTTTACTTTAATTTTAGTTTTAACTATGTTGTTTATTTATTCGAATTGATTGTTTTAAAACAAAAACAATATTCCGTGACTACATTTTTTTTTTTATTAAAAAAAGTTAAAAATTGGAATTAGGACTTAAATAATTTGATGGAGATATTTCAGTTAATTAGAATATAATTCGGCACTTTCCACTTTTTTTTTCAATTTATTTTAATTTCATAGATACTCAATTGGTATAAACCTCAAATTGAATTGGGTTGTTAAAATTTTCTTCGTCTCTGTTTGTAGATAAATTAAGTTTGTGAAAACGATGATAAGATCATTTTCGATTTCATTATCTTGTCGAATTTCTAACTAACAAGCTAAAGAAATAAAAAAAAAAAAAGTTCAAATATTCAATAATGAAACAGGAAATATAATAAATTCTATCGAAAAAGCTTTTTTATTGAATTCTTCTCAATAATTCCCTTATTTATTCTTTAAAATATCTCAAATTTGATTTATTATGTAAACAAAATAATTGATTATAATTATAGTAATGTTTGAAAGTTAGCTCCAAATTAGAACTAATATGACTTTTCCTTTCTCCAATAAATATATGTATGTAATTATATATATTTAAGTTACGGTTGATATCAACTAGCTATAAACTTTGATCATTCACGTGGAAAAATACATTGCATGAAACGTAGCATGAATCTTCTTTGTTTTGCTTCAATAATTCAATTAATTAGATGAATACTCAAGAAGATATTAAAAGAAATTTTATATATATATATATACGTTTACATGTTACGTTTCATGCAATGTATTTTTCCACGTGAATGATTAAACCTTAAAATAGATTCACGAAGATGAAACACAAATGTGCAAAAATTATTTAAACGTTAAAATAAATTAATTTATGGTTTTAGTCATTAATTTTGAATTCATTTGAGGAAATTGTATTCAAAGAATAATTAATTTGTAGGTAATGTCTTCTATTCCCTTTTACTGTTCATTTAATTATTATTCATACTCTCTTTCAATACTAAGAGAATAAAATTAATATTGACTGTAAAAATAATGCGATTCAATTAGGTATTGAACTATTTGTACAATTAGGAAGCTTTATTGAACTAAAATCGAGGTAATTAAAGAAATATGTAAATTGTATTTGATTGATTATTCCAACTTAATTAACTTTCATAAAATGAATATTTTATTGTCCAAAGTACCAAATAATTAAGATCCTTACTTTTTACTTTTCCTTATCTTAAACCTTTCATAATTTTGAAAATGTCGACTTTTGAATCTTAAAAGTTTAACTAAATATTTAACTGAATCAGTTAAAATTCACATCAATTATACCTTTTTTAAGATAAATAAGTTATTCATATTTCGACATTATATTTGCCGCCATTTTGGAATTATTTGATGTCCAAAAGTTCCGAGACGCCACGAGTCCAATATTATTAATTACTTTAAATAATTATTTTAATTGAATTCAAACCTTTCACACTTAATATATTATGTATTTGGTTTGGTTACCGTAAAATCGTTTATATGTAATGTGTTAAAACAATTCGGAACATCCTATCCAAAAAAACAAATTTTATTCCCTGAATAAAAAGTGATTTAGGTACTTCTTTAGATGGTTACTCCCCTATATTTTTTTTTTTTTTTTAATATAAATAACTGACTTAATGACTATTAAGACTAAGGGATGTTTAATCCAATGTACTTTGAGACAAAGGAATTTCAGACTTCTATTTTTGTAAGAGGAGTAACAGTCTAAAGAAGAACATTCCATACACTTTCTTTAGATTGTTACTCCCCTTTAATTTGTTTTATTTGAGAAGTAACAATCTAAAGATGTGCCTTGATTTGATACAGTCGGAAATAAAACTTTCATTCATTAACCTTATTCATTTAAATTATATTTTTACAGTTTGTCGGATATGGTTTGAAATTTGTTGAGTTGTTTGGACATGTAATTACTGAAGGTAACGTTATATTTGTTGGTTTTATGTATCATTGTTCTCATCTCAGCTCAAATTTCAGCAAAAGTAGGTTCCTTATTATATTAAATTTAATCCTTAAAGATAATTAGTGTTGAAATAAATAATATTAGATAATTTTTTTTTTATTACATTGTTAATCAGTTGAGTGTTTAATCATTACAAGCTCTTAGACTAGCTAATTGATTTAATTCCATGTTTTTTTTAGAGACATAATACTTTAATTTTTCCGGACATAGTTGTTAATCTGTACATTATTTAAGGTCAATATATTTTAATGCAGCCTAGTTACCAATTGAATGGGTTTCTTTTCATGGTTCTTAAACAAAAAACGCATTATCTCTCTTAATTTTTTTTTTTTTTTAGTTTAGAACTAGTGCATTAAGTGTGAGTTTTTTGTTGTTTTCTTTTAATTGGTCAAAGGTGGTAGTTTAAACAATTTTTTACCATTGGGATATGTTAGGATTATAGAATTAAAAATCTGGAATAGCGAATGAATATTGTATATAATTATGTAGATATCGATTGTTAATTAAATATAAAATGAATAAATAAAATTCTCAGCCAATTAGTGTGGCACCTAGCATCCACAATAGGACGCGATATTTCGTAAAATTTAATGATTTTTAAAACCTATTATTATCCAATGTTTGTCTAATTTTAACATACATTTTTTAAGATAAAAAACATTTATTTGGTACGTCGACTTCGATTTTTATTTTTGTCTGACCTTGGTGGGCTATCCTCATTTTCAATTTAATTTACAGTCGATGTCCTCAATTGTTATTTAATTTACAGTCGATATCCTTAATTGTTATTTAATTTACAGTCGATATCCTTAATTGTAATTTAATTTTCGGTCGATATCCTCGATTTCTTAAAGAGATGTAGTTCAATAACCAAATAACACCTTCACACCTAATGATTGTGTGTAAAACAATTGACCGTTTTTGGCCGATGCTGGTTTCTATTGCAGCATTCTTTAGATAATCTGATGGTTACAGAGTGACTTTAAAAGTGCAAGTGAAGGTGACTTCATTAAAACAGCCGAAACCGGTAAATTGTTTTTAATACAGTCATTTTATGTGAAAACGTTATTTAGTTATTGAACTACACTCCTTTTATGATGAATCGCTATCACATTCATAGGAGCAAAATACAGTCGATGATCTAAATTTCTATTTAATTTACAGTCTTATATTACAGTCGTATATTCTTGTAATTATAATTACAATGTTAATTGTTATTATACATTCTACTGTATATTTTTCACTACTATAATAGTGGGTGGACAAAATAATAATATGTAAAAATTCTTGTGATTTTTGTACTTAGGCGATTAGTAAATTTTAAAATTACATATAACTAAATATTTATGTATAATTAGATTGAATATAAATACCGATATCCAAGAAAAAAGCATTATAAACGAAAATATTTGATAGGATACCGTTAAATATCAGTGAAAGGGTAAATAAACAAGCAGAATTAAAATTGATTTGAAAAAAAAAATGAAGAAGTGAACGTAAATGAAAGAATGCGAAAGGTAGTCCCTTTGGATTAAGTTCTCTGTTAAGGGCTATTTATTTTTCGTTATTGTTCAGGAAAGCTATCTTTCGAACCGGCGGGTTTTCGCCGACTTTCGGGGGCTCGGCAGGTCCGTCCCCCTCGGGAAGGATCCGACGGGGACTTTCGGGCGCCTAGCGCAAGTACTTTTTTTTGCAATTTTTGTACAAGTGGGTGTATTTGGGGTTCGTTTCGGGGGTGAGGGGGGTGTCGAAAAAAAATATTTTGAGGGTGGGGCGTTATTAGACGGTTCGGGGGCTACAACTTTTTGAGGAAACATTTTTCGGTTTGGTCAACAGGGGGGACTAAAAATCGAAAACCACTGTTTTTAGGGGGTTTTTTGCGGGCGTGTACCTTTTTTCCTATTCACTTTAAAAAAAAACAAAACAAAAAACTATTTTTTCCTAAATTTCCTCCTCTCTGAAGCGGTAGGGTGTACCGTGTTCGAGTTATCGGGCAAAACGTGTTTTTTTTTGGGGGGGGGGCCCTAAAAAAATCGCTGCGCGCGCAGCGCACTCGCTGAATTTTTTTTAACCCCATAGCGATTTAGAGCGTTGCCGGTTGTGTAAAAAAATCCCGCCCCCCGATTTTCCCTAAGTTCCGTTTGGCGTCGGGAGCGCCCCCTCCCCCCCTTTACCGGAAAATCGGAAAAAATCGAAAAAAGGGTACAGTACCTAAACGGTACGGGGTACGGGACCGGGAGCGGGGCCGTTTTTCAGTAATCTAACTAAACGTTGAACTTTATCGGACGACAGTAACATAAATAAGAACATAATAAATTAGAAAAGTAAATGAAAATTAACGATTAGTTACAATTATGTGTTCTTTGTAGTTTCTATTCTTCAGATTGTAAAGTAACGAAAGCATGAAATTAAATAATAAAATAATAAATTCTACATTATATTCTGGAAGAGTAAGGGTTCAAGTGCATAAATTCGGGGTTGTTTTATTTAAAGGAATAAACATTCTTTAGATATTAAGCTCATTAAATAATAAATTTAATTGATAAAAGAAATAATGAATAAACAAAAAGAATGAATGAAGATTGATACAAGATAATAAGATTAGAATTGTGATAGCTCTATTATTTCTCTTTCTATACATTCTGGAGTAGTAGGAGTAGAGTTCAAGTTTAGGAACACTTGGGGTGAAGTTTACGTTCAAGGCCTTTTAACTCATTCATACTTTAAACAGTCAACTTTTTAAAATCTATATTACTAATCAAATAAACTTAAATTGAAATAATTTTAATTTTGATGTTATACTTATTTTGATATTAAAAAAATATTAAAAATCGTATACTTCCTAAATTTGTTGGGAGTTAGTTTATTCTTACACCTTAATACATAGCTTATGTATAATTATAATTACACATAAATAATTTATAAATATTAATAGTTTTAAAATAGTATCATATCATAGAAAATTTTCAGTTAGAAGAAAGAAAATTAATGTTAATTTCATTTGATTTAAATGTACTTTTCTGATTTAATACAAAATACTTTTTTCTCGTGCAGATGTGTAGATTTAAATTTAAGTAATATTGATTTTACTAAATTAATTTAATTCAATGATAATATCATTTTAATTTAAGTTTTGGTGTTAATTTTGAGTGGATTTGGTAATTTCTTTGTTAATTTAGAAGGGAGATAAATTAATGTTACTTTCATTTTATTTAAATGTGCTTTTCTGATTTAATAAACAATAATTTTTTCCCGAGTTTTCGATTTAAGTTGCTTGAAGTAATATTGATTTTACTAAATTAATTTGAAATAAATAAATAGTTACTTTGATATTATTATTTTAATTGAAATTTTTGTAGTAATTTTGAGTGGATGTTATAATTCCTTTGTGAATTTTAAATTCTTTATTTAGAACTGATTATAGAACTTTGTATCTTTAAAAATGGCTTTACTAAAAGTGCGGTGTGATTCTTCTAAATGTAAAATTTACTAGAATATTGTATATAAAAAGATAGCTTACCTTCTTCATCAGAGAAGAAAGATTTGATCTGTTGCTGAAGGGCTTCAGGGACGAAAGATGAAAGGGTTGTGTAAAGAGAAGTAGCATCCCTTGCTACAGGAGCCAAGTCCCACTGGATGCTTCTTCCTTGTACGAAATCTTCTACTCCGTTAACAGCGTATTCTTCAAGAGCATCCTCACGTTCGTCTGAGTCTTTAGCGTGAAGGATCTTGTTTTCCAAAGCCCTACCTGACCTTACAGACGAAGGCTTTGTCCTAACTACCTTAATACCGCCCCATACGTCGATTATATCCTTCTCGAGAAGAGACTTGGCTCCGCGGTACATGTCCATCTGAAGACATGTTACGGCGTCATCCTTGCACTCCTCCGCCCATGCTCCCGCTAACAATCCGAATACGAAGATAACCAACGGTGACACCATGTTTGCTGTTGTTGCTGGACTCTCCAAACTAATGCTTCTGGTTCATCTAGTTGAACCTACATCCACTTTATATACCAGGCCCCCACCACTCCTACTCCGCATCCACCTTCCCTCTCTCGCACCTCTTCAGACATTTACATAAAACTCAGTGAAATCTTTAACTTTATTCTTCTGTCACACACCAACAATTTATAACTTTCCTTAATTTATAATAATTAATTCAGCGGTGTTAAGAATAAATATTTTTTTTAGAGTAGCATCCTTTTGATCGTTAAAGAGAACATCTTTAGCTGTTAGTAATTTCGCTTTCAGCCCCAGATTACACTTTTTTTATAAACTAACATCTTTATTATAAAGCCAAATGAGTATAGTCAATTTAATTAACAATTTTAATTCGTTATATTTTGGGCATTTCCATTATTATCTGTGGATACAAGTCACACTTAATACGCTACAAATTGATACATAGTATCATTTACAGATATTTCTTCTTATCAATTTGTGTCCCTTATTTTATCAAATTTAGTTAATTAGACAAACTAAAGTTAATATTTATGCAATTCAATCAATTAATTAATTTAACGGACTAAATTAAATCTGGTTTGTATAGCTTTAGTTTTAAATTAATTTAAGAGACACATTTAAAAATAATAAATTTTAAAAAATTAAATTTTAAGTGTAAAACCCTATCTACTAAATTTTAATCTTTTTTGGGCCAATTAATGAATGTGTATTTATACGCCTGTTATATAATTTATTATGTAAACTGCATCCAGAAATTTTATACTTCCAAAACGCCCCTATCGCCGTGGTTTTATTTTAAATTTGAGGAAGCAATTTTTTTTTAACATAAATTAATATCATGGCGACTAATATTAATAATTTTGGACTGAGTAGGAAACAAATTTGTGTATATAAATATATATCAACAAATATAATACCTGTATGTATATATTTTGGAAATGAAAAGCATATGATGTTTAGCTAAAATTGTTATTCGATCCAAATAATTAACTGAGATGCAACAATAACTTCTTTTCAAATGTATCTTTAATTAGCATTTTTATTCAGCATACTA
Source organism: Gerris buenoi (assembly GCA_001010745.2). Lineage (NCBI taxonomy): Eukaryota > Metazoa > Arthropoda > Insecta > Hemiptera > Gerridae > Gerris > Gerris buenoi. Next base: position 484,412 of record KZ651312.1, on the reverse strand, counting down.
ATTTTAAAATCTGAGACTAAACCTAATAACGGTTGAAGTATCTTTTTTTTTCGAAACGGTGCTTGTTAATAACAGACTAACAGACTAAGTATTATGATCCGCTAAATCTGAGGTAGTATGTCTAACTCAGATTTGACTTTGATTGGAAGGAAATAGAGGTTACAGAAAGTTTTAAGGTCTTCCGGTACCGACCTAAGATGCTTATAGGTTCCAATACTTGAAACACCTTTTAGAGAAGTAGTAGTAAGAAAAATCAAGAAGTTGTAGGCCTTCTCCTTGATAAGTGTATAAGACCAATGAGGGCTTTAATTTGCTGCTAAACTGTTTTATCAGAATCGCTCCAATTTTTATGTATTGGTTTAGTTTTGTAATTTTTCTATTTTTAGGTTTCTGTACGAAGTACAAAAAGAAACCTTATAAAGGCTCTGTCTGTCTTTCCGTTAGCGTCTGTCCGTTGGCTTGTTTCAATTCATAAACTACTATAGCTAGGAACTTGAAATTCGGCACACAGGTGCATCTCTGCATTTGAAACAACTAGGCACTTTTTGGGGTTTTCACTTAATATTCCTAAGATGGCGGCCAATATGGCGGGCGACTAAAAACAGTTTTTAGTTATACAACATGTTATACAAAGGTCTTGAAGTGTAGAAAAATAATTTTTAATTATAATTTTAACTTAATCGTACAGAAACCGGCGATTATCGCCTCACGTACTTACGTGATGCGTGCTGCGTGCCTTACTTGTCTTTAAAATAATATACTACTAACAATTATATGTCTAATTAATGACAATTAATGACTATGTTGGTGGGATCGAATTCATATTAAATCAGTAACATACAATTGAAGAATTGCACTATTAAAGATCAATATGTATACCTGTTATAGTTATAACAGTTTGTTTATTTCTGCTTATTATTTATCAAACTTACCAATAAAACGCTACACCAAAACTGGCCAATTTATTGTCCATTATGGCTCATTAGAAAATTTGGCATTATAGATTATAGATAGATTTTTATTTTAATTAAGGTATTCGTGAAGCAGATGCTCATTTGTTTTGTGAGTATTATTAATTAACAATATTTAAAGAAAAAAAAAAATATATAAATCGTATTACCGGTGTATATTATATTATTATTAAACATGATGCTATATTGTTATAATTATTTTTTGTTTAGTCCTGTTCAACAGCTTAGGTCATTACAGGACGGGGGTTATTCTTCCACTTTACTCATCTACTCGATTAGATTATCAGTGTGAAACATGTCTATATTATTATTGTATCGTATGTCTTAATTATACTAAATATTATTATAACATGAGAGAATGTATTGATTTAATGTTTTTGTATAAATTTAATTACTTCCTGCTATTAATATTCAATATGAACGTATAACGTATGAACTCATTTTATCTACCGATTAGCAAAATTAACAACAGTTAATTATAAATTGCAGACAATAGTTTTTTGTGACAAGAATAGTTTTGTATGCATTTGCATTTTTTATGCAGTCTATTGTTTTAGCTCAGGCAGAACTGTTATTGTTTTTGGTGTCGATGATTCTTTTTTAAAATAGACTGCCAATTGGTGTGGCACATAGCTTCCTCGCATCGTACTTTATTGATTTTATACTTTTACAAGCTATTACTGTCTTATTTTGTCTAATTGTTTCCCCCCGTTTTTTTAATCTGTCAAAATAGTTTGGATTTTTTAACAGAAATTAAAGTGTCAATTTAGCAAAATTAGAGAGCGCAGACGGTTCAAATTAATCTAGGGCTATCTGCGAACTGCTTACAATAAACTATAAAAGTTTCATACAAATCAGATAAGTATTTTTGAAGCTATAGGTGTATGTACGTTTGTGCGCATGTATAAGAGAAAACAAATTAACGCAGAAGGTTGAAACTTATATGGGACCAACAATGAGCTAATTATGACCTACCATCCAAATTTCATTAAAATCGGATGTGTAGTTTTTAAGATATGTTGGTTCGAAAAAATTGAACGACGGACCGACAGACAGACACGGAACCAAAAATGTTCCCAACGATCACCGATCACATAGCTTCCGTTACCTTCGGTAAGCTCAGAAGCAAAATATTGTTGAATTTTTTTTTTTTTTTTTTGATTACGAGATCCAGGAGCCAAAGATTCTGAACATCCTCAGATTCTGAAATTGGGCTCTCTANTTTTTTTGTCCCGTTCGACTGCTCATTGGGTCATTACAGGAATTATAATTATAATTAATGCAATACAAAATTTTATATTTATTATATTATGATTATTCTAAAGTTTGGAGTGATATATAATTTTAATAGTTTAGCATTTTGCTTGATTTTAAGAAACATCATGATAAGCACCAGAAATTATTTTAGTGATAAAATTTTTGATTAATCAGTTTCAAATTAACTATTAGTATGCATTTTTAGTGCTAAATCCCAGAGAGATAAAGATAAAGAATGGTTCACACTGATGATCACTTCGTGTGGATGGGCTAAGTGACCGATCACACCGTCATAGGATATTAGTTCAGTGGCATTGTTGTTGATTAATGAACTATTAGTATGCATCAAATAAACTATTAGTATGCATTTTTAGTGCTTAATTCCGTAGAGATAAAGCATGGTTCGCACTGATAGTTATTTCCTGCAGATGGGCTAACGCTAAGTGATCGATCCCCCCGTCATAGAATGTTTGTTCAGTGACATTGTTGTTGATTCATAACCAGTTTCAACTAAAATATTAGTATGCATTTTTTATGCTTAATCCCGTAAAGATAAAGCATGGTTCCCACTGATTATCCCAAAGCGCCGGTGAGTAAAGGCGATCTCCACATCCTGTAGTTACCTTATTTTGAAAAAAAAAGTATATAGGTTTACTTGCTTCACGTTAGCTGTGTCTAGTATTGTTTAATTTGAACACGAAAATAGTATTGTAGAGCAGTTTCTAGTGCTTAGCCGTTACTTCCTAGTATAAGATGAAGTGAATTACAAGCATCTCTCAAAACCGGTTGACTTAGTCTTACTAAGTTTCAAAGTCCTGTTGTTCAGGAAGTTGAACTAAACGAGTCCCAGTACTTTACCTTTGATTAAACTAAGCCGTCTTCAACGTTTCCTTCATACTCTTACCCATCAAATTTTATTCATCGCTAGTATACTTTCTTATATTCTTTCACTGTAAGAATCTGCAATCTTAAATGGTAGTAGTATTCTTGTTATTTAAATGAGTTCTATCACTGTGCTCAAGTTGTCACAAAGTTCCTTTTAACAATTTCTGAATAATGTTCGTTTTAATAAAGTTGGGGTAATAATGAAGTCTGAATTTTTGTACTGACAGATGGAAGTCGTATCGGAAATGGGTTTCGATGATGATTATGGGTTGATTTATTATATTGTTAGTTAATTAATTTTTAAATTTTTGGTGGTATTCATACTGCGGAAAGTTTAAATTTTAATTTAAATAAAATTATTAGTAGGTATTATTAGCGACGGGAGACAGACAGAGAAAAATATACTCTAGCGCCTGGAATCGAACCACAGGCCTCTATATTTCCAGTATAGTGCTCTGACCAACTAAGCTGCACTGACGAATAATTTCCTCTGTCATTAACGATAGCTTGTCCCGAATTAAGCTTTCAATTTTTCTACAAGTCCAGGAGTCGACATTTTTACGACAATAGAACTTGACAGAGAAATATCGCTTATAATTATAAAGTACACAATTAGTACATGTACCTAGTACAATCAATTAACAATTCATTTGTAAGTCTTTGGTAGTATTCATACTACGGAAAATTTGAATTTTAATTAAAATTAAAATTATAACTATTATTAACAACGGAAGATAGACAGAGAAAAATAGACTCCACCGCCGGGACTCGAACCACGGGCCTGTATATTGTTAGTTTTAATTTGATGATCATCTTATGTTTCCCAGGCTTATGAAGAGGGGAGGGTCTTTATATTTATGTAATCTAATAAGAACTTATAAAGAAAGAAAAGTATGAAATTATCACGGGCTTTAAAACCTGATTTGTAAGAGCCATTTTCCTGTATTAATTTAAACATTTGTAGGATCCCCAGTAGATCATTGCTTGGCCCGCAGGCTTATAATAGGGGCAAATACTACCCACATTTGGTGTTCACTATTATTGTGATCGGTGGATCTATACTTAAGGAAAATGGCGTTTATCCGGTTAATGTTATACACACAAACCCCGCCGTTTGGCAGGACCGAGCTTGATCTGACTACTTTCTCCAAATTTTTGTAGTGTAATCCTGTTTAGTAATTTTATAATAGTAATTTTCTTGAGGGTTTTCATGATATTAGAATTGAAATAATAAATTGTTATTGAGGAAGTTTTAAAAAATCTCTCACGACAAAAATAAAATTATAGTCGACAAATGAAGACGTGGTCGCTGATTGCTTACTATGTTATGACGTTATTCTACTCGTAGATTTCTGTTACAATACGTAGCGCAACTACTGCTGCACAGCACAGTTTTATAAATCCTAGTTTTATTTCCTAATACCCTAAAGGCCCAAAAACACGAATAAACTTGTTTATCAAGCAAGTTTGATCAAAAGTTTGTTAAGTAAAGTTTGATTTCCTGTGCATCGTATGAATCCATCCTACTCATAAGAACAACCCATACACCGTCAAACTGGCTGACAACCGAAGTTTGGTCAACTTAAATACTAAAGATAAATCTAAGAAAAGAAGATCTAAAACTATAATTTATTTTTTCTGACTGAATGTTATTAACCTACGTATCTTTGACTTAAAAAAAATTGAAAACTTTGAAATTACGTTATGTGTACTAACTCGCAAACAGAAAAAATATATAACAGCCCCAAAAATTCATCCTTTAAAACTAAGAGGTCGTTGTTTGAGTCTAATGGAAATGCGTCAAGTGAAGAGTTCAATGAAAGAGAAAGACACCCTGCCTGAGTACAAATGTTTTTCTAAATTTTAATGGTGGATCAGTGGCACAAAAACCTGTGAATTCTTCCTTTAAAAACAAGAGGTTGAAAGTGGAATTGCGTCAAGAGAAGAGTTAAATGAAAGAGAAGGACGCCCTGAGTACAAATAATATATCTATCTATATTATTAAAAAAGTTTTGTAAACAAACAATTTCAGAGAGAGAGTGATATATAACTGTTTGATAAGAGTGCGTTAGGAGATAAGGGGGGAGAAAGGTAAACAAGCAAGTTCAGAGAGAGAGTGATATATAACTGTTTGATAAGAGCGCGATAGAGATAAGTGGGAGGTTCTCCGGTGGAGAAAGGGGAGGTTCTCATAGTAAATTCCGCTCAAGAATGACACGGGGAACTG
>KZ651312.1:466532-478261 GCA_001010745.2 Gerris buenoi | reverse complement strand
GGGGGAGAAAAGGGAGAGCTTGAGAGTGACATAATACTAACTGTGCAGACAGAGTGAGGGAGATTATTCGTCCGAGAAGAGAAAAGCCTGTAAGGCTTGAGAGTAGGTATATTAGATTGTCAGCGAGAAAAGGAAAATAGATAGTTGTTGCAGCTATCTCCTCTACCTTAGCCACTATACTACTTCCCTTCTCATATGAGAAGGGAACACACATCTTTGCAAAGCGAGTAGGGGGCAGAGCCCCCTAGTATTTCTAAATTTTAATGGCGAATTGGTGGCACATAAACCTGTTAATTCATCCTTTAAAAACAAAAGGTTGTTGTTTGTGTCTAATGGAAAAATGCGTCAAGAGAAGAGTTAAATGGAAGAGAAGGACACCCTGAGTACAAAATATGTATTTCTAAATTTTAATGGTGACTCATTGGCACAAAAACCTGTAGTTGGCTCAGCCCTAATGACTTGTATTTCCTAAATAATAGCTTTCTTATAATCATTATTACCCCTGTACCTGCAATATATAGGGGAGACTGTTGTACCTTGAACTGTTGTAAACATTTATAGGGGAAAAATATATATTTCTATTTTATTAATATGTGATCAATGATACAAGACCATAATGTACCATTGATCACGTTTTAGTATTCCTTATATCATCAACGTCATGTACCTTAAGGAAGATGAAATGGATTAAAAACAACATTTTTAAACAGGAATTTGATTTGTAATCATTTTTATTAAATTTGTATTGTATTATTTTTAATTGTTTATAAATGTTTAAAAATTAGTTAAAAATCGTTAAAAAACATTAAAGTTAGAAAAGTCTTCTTGGAATTTCAACTGTTCATTAGTTCTAGCAGAACCACTTAATTCGACTACAATATTTTCCGGTAAAAACATTCTTGTGATCCAAGGTACATGATGGTGCATTTTTCCAAACTTAACCTTCTCAACACTCTAGGTTAGGTTTAAAACTGAAGTATGGCATAACAAATTACTCACCAATAAGTAGTGATTCAGATACTATGAGATTTCAAAGAAAAAACACTATTGTGAATTAAAAAAAAAGTAAAGAGTAAAACCAAAAGTTGTTACTTTTTGGGGTAAAAAAGTGATTTTTTTATTAAATTTAAGTTAGCAACCGTTAAAGTATAATTGTATGAGATATTTAGTGAGACACGGTTTAAACAAAATATGTTTTTACCAACTAGTGCCGTAAAATATATTTACATCATCAGGGTATATGGCTTTGAATTTACAATTTTTTTTATCTTATTAATATTATAAACAAACCTGTTTTATAAATTGTCACTGTCTGTTAAAAATCTTGTCTGGTCTTTTCATAATAACAGAGATAAATAAGAAATTAAAAATTTGATATTATGTTATGATAGCAGATGCTAAGGTTATTGGTGTCAGTTCTAAAATTTACAGGGTTATTAGTTTTATATATATAATACATTTCCAGGACATTTCTTTTATAAAAATTTGGTTCTTGGGCAAGGACTATGGGATTCGAGAAATCAAATTTGTGTTTAGTGGAGTAGAAGTGTTGAGTATGGGCAGTGGGGTTGGGGCAGTTGGGTTTGAGGCTGTATTCGTGCTGGTATAGACGCTTGTGTAGGTACTGGGAGGTTTGGCCAATATAAGATGAATCGCATTCAGAACAATTAATTTTGTAAATTACATCGGATTTGTAAGTGAGAGTGGAGTATAAGTGAGTAAGTTTGAGCGTGGAGTATAGGCTTTTGACGGTGTTAATAGGTTTGAAAGAAATTTTAGTGGTAGGGGACTGAAGTATTTTTTTGACTTTTTCAGTGAGACCTTTGACATAAGACAGTGAACAAAATTTAGCATTACTATTATCTATTTATTTGGTAAAAATATATTTTCTTTAAACCCTGTCTCCCTAAATATCTCATACAATGATTTTTTTATTTTATTCGAAAAAAAAACAGCACATGGACAACAACTGTTAGGCTTGCAAGGACTTGACTAAGTATTAACATTGTCTTAGTACGTTTCTGTCATGTAGATAGCAGCATCTTCTAAGAAACAGAGGGGTGATCCAAGGTACACTGTGATCAAGGTACTACGGTCTCCCCTACATACCTACTTGTTAATATTATTATGATTAAATTACTTTTTTTGTATAAAATCCACATTAGATAATCCATTATTTATGTCTTATGTTTCAGGAAAACTGGCTGAGAAAGTGTGTGCGAATATATTTTTCCAAATTTCTGTGTTTACTTATTACGTAAAGTAATCTTTCTTAATCTCACGGTCAGTGTAAGTGTAGTCAATGTTTCACCTTGTGCATAGTTTTTGTGTGAGCAACTATGATATTGCTGAGCATCTACGAAAAATTGGCTGCTTCATTTCATCAACCAAGTATGTAATTTTATTTAGTATGTTGTTTCATTTAAACTTTGATTTACGAATCTAATATAAGAAATTTTAGCATCGCTTATTAGAGAAATTTTTAGATCTATTTGATATGTTGTTTGCTGGATGGATCTCCGACTAATGGCAAATATTTAAGTGTTAATTCGAAATTAAGTAGGTATATGTATAACTAACTAACTGACTCAGAGGCACAATTGCCCATGCAGGGTATGTCAAAGGGCTTAATTACGTATTGAAGGCAATATTCCTATCGTTTTACGTAATCAAGCCTATATGTCTATATGGATATACTTAAGTAATTTATTTGACGTTGACTAAAGTACAAATATTAAATAATATGTAAGTGCACAATGCGCAGCTCACGCATGCGTTGGCGCAGTAATAAACTGCGCCAACGCAGTTCATTACTGTTATTTGTTTATTAAAATCACGTTTATCAAGTGCCCATTTGACGTGTTTTTGATATAAGCGTGAGGATACATCTAATATCAAATGGTCTTTGTACCGACGTTCAAATTGTACTGTGACAATTTGATCATTGAATACGAAAGACCGTGAGAAGCTAATAATTTTTTCACATTAGAATAATAGCCCATTTTCAATTTACACTTTTATGAGCATTAATTGTTTTTGCTTATCTCCTATCTCTATTGGCATATTTGCCTATTCACACTTCAGACGAATGCTTCATATTTGTTTCTTAAGTACGTAAATCAGTATATTTCTGACTTTAGTGCTGAATTAACATATATCCTACGTCTTTAAATTAGGTGGTTTTTGACTAATCGACTCGAATTCATTTTGCCTTCTGGCCGTTCTTTTCTATTTTTGGTTCCGTTATGGATTTCGTTCGTGGTTCGTGTGTTTGATCGTAGTTCCGTTCTGTAGGTTGCCGTTAAGTCACCGCAGTTTAGAACTAACGGCTAACTGGATTTGCTGATCCCCAAATACGATTCCTATAGTTTTGTGTCCCTGAATCAAACTTGTCAATTTTATGTGTTTAAATTTAATATAATTTGGAATTATTTAAATGTAAACTTTTCCTTGTCCTGCATTGGCTGTTGGTTGTCCATCTGAGATATATAGTAATATATACTAATTAAAATTACTCATACATAGCTTATTGTATAATCTATTTTGTTAAGCTTAAAAAAAAAAAAAATCGAACCAACCAATTGTTAAATTAAATCTATAAACATCTCACAGCTTGTAATTCTTTAATTATTTTCTATTAAATTAGTGCAATTGATAGTTATAATTATGAAAACAATGTCTTCCGTGTGCTCTTTCTTGCATGTGATCACTTGAATGCGTAGCAATTGTGCATAGAGATTAGTTGCACACTAGGAGGCCTCACATACTCGTACCGTATCTAGAAGGAAGTGGACCGTCTCACGCTTGGTTGACGTTAGTAATCGTAGATTTTACTGAAAAAGCATCATCGGGTTCTACCGTTATCTCGTCTTATGTTAACCCATATCCTACATTCTTAATTTCCTGTACCTCTTATTCATCCTCTTAACCGCTTTAACTCGGCGATAACCGAAAGAAGAAAAAATATGAAAACAGAAAAGGTCTTAAATTATTATCTGTACTTATAACCTTTAAACGACAACTGACCTTTATGGTATCTCTTTTAAAAACATCTATAACTAGGCATGCAGGTTGCTAAAATTAATTTTTATAGTTTTTGTCGTAAAGTGATTACACTATTCCCTCGTGACAGCTTTCTGTCTGTCAACTTGTCATTGTTAGAGGGATTTATGTGTACAGTTACCGCTTTTCGATGATGTTCCAATACGGATTGAATACGGGTTGAATACAGTTATTGGATCAAAATTGGCCATGGAAATCTAGATTCAATACGAATTGCATATACGATTTAAATCCAGACATGATACAGTAAATTCTGGGATCCTATCTGGATCGTGTTTCATGGAAACACCTGAACTCGATCCTGATGACATCTTGAGAGTGCGAGAGTGTGATCGCCCCTAGGGTTTTTTTTCTGGGGAAAGTAGTCAAATTTGTCAAATAACACACTCCATTCCATCAAAAAAACAACATTTTATAATTGTCTTTTTAAGTTTTATTTTAAAAGCAACAACAACAAAGCTAGTTATGAAATGAGAAGGTTTCAAAATGATCTATTAATGTTGATAATAGATGTATGGAAAACTTATTAAATATCACTCAATTGATTCAATACCACTCATGGAAACACCTAACTTGTCAAATCCTAAATCAGGATTCAATACGTATTAAAACATCAAGGAAACGTAGTATATACTAGTACTTAATAAATATTGTTACATTTGAGGTCAAACCTCGGTTTAAAATTAATATGCTAAGCTCAACGAACGTAAACGCAGTCATTGCATTAGTGTTATATGCATACAACTTTTAAGTTATTGCTAGCACCAAAATACAACTTCTACTCTTATTATTTTTTATGTGGTCTAAAACTGCACTTTATAGACACTCACAGTCATAAGAATATAACCCCAACTTTTTGTGTTTTGAGGCCTTAAACGGGATTTTCCATACAGTTTTTACTTTATGAAATATTGAGATTGTATTATTAAAATATAATCTCAATATTTCATTAAATTAATTTTATTAAGATTCATTATCTTTCTTTCATTTAACATATCTTATAATGAACTAGTTTTAAACACTTATTCTCCGCTACACTGAATATGCGAATATTATATTAATACGTTTAAGAAAATCATTTTATAGTCATGTTGAGATTTGTAGCTTCATTAATTTTTTTATGCATATTCTACCGGTTGCTGGTTTTATCTATTCTAGAAATCCAATCTTGTGTCTGGTGCATTAGTGAGCTTAGGATTAACAATGAATTGTGTTAGTGTATTAACACTTTTAATTTATTAAACAGATGAACAACGTTGGTGTAAGCTGATATCTTCAACATACACGCTATTCTACACGTCATCTACAGTAGCATGACATAGTGGAAAATAAACTCCTTTGTACGGTTCTCTTACTTACGGCATAGTCTCGGTGTATCTTTTTTTATATACTGTTACCATAAGCGGTTATCTATGTATACTTCCATATTATTTATTTATTCATTCTTTTACCCCAAGCGGTTATGTATTTACTTAATTATCTAGACAACAATTTTCCTTCTTACGATCTCTTTCATAAAAATAATCTTATTGAGTGTGTAAGAGTGTAAGAGAAAGAGAGAGAGAGAGAGAGAACAGTAATTGACGAGATATTCTATTTTGAGATTTCAATGAAATCGATCGTTCTAATGTTCTCCTGACTCCAAAAAATTCACTTTTTAAAAAATGTCCTAAACTAATTGGCTGATTGGAATGAAAATTGAGTGAGAATGAAGTTGAATTAAAGTTTAGATCTTAATATGACAGCGCTTCCCCCTTCCCTCATCTCGTATATCTATGCGGTCACAAAAACTGCCCTGCCCGGCTATACAGGGCCCTTAATTTGTAAAACTAATAAAACTGAATCACTTGGTAGGTGAATATCTATACTAACTTCTTCTCATACCATGAATGAATCTGAAGTAATAAATCTTCTTCATCTCTAAATAGAAACATTATCAGTATTATTAGGTTCTAGGTCCTCCGGTGGTGACCACGTCATAATAGATAATGGTACTGCCGTTTCGCCTCGTGCTAGAGTCATCTCCATTCAGGATGGTGCATGTTCCTCTGATGCTGATGGTCATCAGAGGTTACGTCAAGACGTGAAGCGTTGGAGCCATCATCTTTTGGCATGATCAACCCCGGAAGACCTAGTACTTCATTAAGAAACCAACCGTGCTGGCCCACGCACTCTAATTCTGATGGCCATCAGAGGTTACAGGATGGCGCATGTTGCTCTCATGCTAATGGTCATCAGAGGTTATTTATAGTACAAAAGGTGAAACGTTTGAGCCATCCTCTTATATAGCATGATCTCCTCCCGGAAGACCTAGTACTTCATTAAGAAACCAACTGCGCAAGCCTACGCACTTTATTATAGTTTACCTAGTAACATAGTTTGGACTTAAAATGCCTGATATCTCTTTAGGGATGAAATATAGCCAACTATAAATTCAATAAGCTTCAGCATCTTTTCTTTTTACTCCTTTCTGGCCCAACGCTTAAGCGCATCAACTGTTTGGGCAATTTCTTGATTTATTTCAGAATTTATGGTTTCTTATTCTCTGTAATATTGTTTACTTTTCCACCTTGCATGCATACTTTGTTTAAAAGGATTACTTAGGTTTGAAAGGTTAAGTTTTGTTTATCTAGAAGTAGCTACCTTAGAAAACCATACTTATGAAATAAGAACATATGTAGTATTTTATTTGGATACTTCCTGTTTTATTAGATTTGGATTAGGGTTATTTATAGTTTTTATAATACCTCTTGTTTTTTTCTAAAAAAAAGCATCTTTCACAGGCCTCCTGACAATTCGCTATTAGCTAATGTTTGATGGGTAACTCTTAATAATTTATTTGTGGAGAAAGGGTTTTAGGGGCAGATTTCAACCTTGATATTCTATTGATTAATAGAACTTCTTTAGATTGTTACTTCCCTATGATTTTTTGGAACGAAGTTCCTTATGGCACGTTCGGAGCCTGGGAGTGAATCCGAAAAAAAACGACCAAAATCACCGTCACAAAATAACCGTCATGAAATCACCGTCACGCGAAATCCGTCACGAAATATCTACCGATGACGATAACTTGAGTAAAATATCACAGAGTTAGTTGAAATTTACTACACATGTTCATTTTACCAATGTCCAGGCTGAGTTCGTTGGAAAACGTTATCCGTCCAAGCGTTTACGGGCAACACTCGCGTAAACGTAAGCTTCAAAAAGACGGGAAAAAATGTTATTATGGAACCCTGTTACTTGTTTTGTTTATTTTTGTTATATGTCAAATTATATGGATTATTAGGGGAGTAACAGTATAAAGAAGAACCTCTGTATTTAACTCATCTTGTACTCGCATTATTTGAATTTCTTAAACCGTATACTTAATCTCTTTATCATTATTCCTATACACGCTTTGTTAACAAGAAAAACAACATTAAATTATTACATAATGTTTTTTTATATAAGATAATTTATCCTACATATGTTTTTTTTTTTTTTTTTTTTTTTGTTCTACTTTTAATCTTTTACTTTTTTTTCGTCCTTTCGACTAATCATTTTCATGGTTGAAATGAGGTAGGTGGAAAAAAGTGAAAAATAATATAGTATACATATATTAGGAAAATCAGGCATTATTATAAAGAATTAAAAAAAAAAAAATGGTATTAGGGCCTATTAATCGGCATAATATCTGTGTCAAGAGGATGCTCAGTACATTGTTGTTGGTCACAAATTTATGTGCAGACGATGAATTAGAAAGTGTTTGCCGCGCTCCATATATAGACGATGGAATTATGTGCTTAATCATTAGCCGGCTCTTAGTTGCTAATATATATATGGTGTCTGCTAACCGTGAACATACATATACATATATATTATACATTGAGTAGAACTATTTGTTAAACTAATATATGCATTTATATTACCCTTTAAGTTATATTCTCCTTCGAAAAAGAAATAATTCCTTTTTTTTCACCTACACATCACTTAATTCTAATAAATAACTAATTTAGCAAATTGTTTAATTTAAAATGGCTTGTAAGAATGCATTTCAAATGGATAATAGCCAATATTTTTCAGATAAGTAACTACATAGTCAGATGGAGATTATTAAAAATTAATTAATGAATATTTGTGGAGAAAATGTTAAACTAGGCTATACTCTACCATATTTCTTAGTACTTTCTAATGGAAAATATTTTATTCTAGCAGTTAAATTATTCAATTTTTTGGTAGAAGAGTGGGGTAAAACGGTTAAATGCTAATCATGCGGTAAAAATATTTTGGATAGCTTTTAATAGTAATTAAAGAACAGATCAGGCCTCTAACACTAGCTGTAAACATTTTTATAGTTATTTTTCTTTAAAGTTATAATAATTTTTCTTTAAAGTTATTTGTAAATGGATTTGTTTGTATTGGTGCTTGGCGTCGCGTCGCTATCCCAGAATATCAAAGATTAACAATTTAGCGTTTGAGGTCGCTTAATTGACCCATTTTTCTTGCAAGTTGTAGTATCTTTTGCCAAACGCTCAAACGCTGTAGTGTCAAAGTTGTAGTAAAAAGTAGTGGTATCTTGGCCCAAGATACCAGTTGCTGTACGAAAGTCTATAAGAAGAGAAGACAGCATTTGAGGTCGCTTTCATTTTAATTGACCCATTTTCCTTAAAAGTTGTGCCAAAATGTCATAACTTGCAAGAAAAATGTGTCAAATAAGAGACATCAAAGTTGTAGTAAAAAGTTTTGGTATCTTATTGGCACAATATGCCAAAGTTTTCTTTACGAAAGTCTGTAAGAAGAAAAGACTTATATAAATATTATCTAGAAGCTAGATAGTGTTACTAGTATAGAGTTTTTAATTAGATGTTTTTCAATGACTACTAGTCGAATCCGTTTTTAAGAGAAAAACTGTAGGAGGGAGGGAGGCATAAGAAATGATATATTGTAAACAAAAATTCCTTAATAAGTTTTTTTATAGTTGTCCCTTGATTTTCAATGTACTATTTTGTTGGGTCATTAAGGGTGTAAAAAACGAAGATTACTGCATAAACCTTAATGACCCAACAAAATAGTATATTAAAAAATTCCTTGTTAAACTTGTAATAGTTATTTACGCAACAAGGAAGAGAAGTATTTTTTCCTGCTCGAGGTTAAGTTTTCGAGGAAAAATTTATTAGCTCCCGATGCCTTAGGCTGAGAGAGATAACTCTAGTATTTAGCTCTCGAGGATTGCCGAGGGAGATAATCCCGAGAGCAGAAATACTTCGATCCATGTTGCGTATTAAATTTTATCTACGACTAGTGCACCATGGGTAATAGCTATTAAGTTTGTAGGTATAAACGTTTTACCTACAAATTCACGTAATTTAAACACCTTAAACTGATATTTAGTTACTTGATTTATTAAAATAACAATTTTTATACTAAATATATACGTTTTTAATTTAATTACGTTTAGTTTGTTTTTAATATAAAGACTGTATGATAACCTAAAGTAACCTTCCCGAAAAATTAGTGAACAAAACAGCTAAAAAGACATAACTACCAACATAATACTTAAAATTTACCTAAAAAAATACCTTTTAAGTTGGTATGATTGTTTTTTCACTCCCTGTTATTAGCAATGTAAAGTCCACTTACAATGCAAGTCGTAGATAAATGTATTTTGGTGAAACTGTTGGCAAAGCAGAGTGTTCATTTAAAAAATTAAAATTAATACACAACTGGGAGATGCTGCTTTTGTGTAACACAATTTTCCGTGAAATTTCTTTAGCGACCTAATTCCGTTTAAAATTAACCTTTCAGAATTTTAGTTTTATCCTAATTTTGATATTGTAGATGCTAAATGGTCATCTCGTTCTTGTAGCATCATACATCTTTTATGATCGAAATCCTGATTACTTTTTGGATCATACGGAGGTCTCATGAGGATAGTAGTCGTTATTAATTCCTATAGGATAGGGCATATAAATTGCCTTATATACCTAAGTCAGATGACTTCATTAAGTTCTCTTCAATAATGTGTGTCACTTCAGCCTGCAGAAAAAACGGGTCGTGTAAAATAATCTCGTAAAAGCCATCGTACTTTTACAAAGACAAGGTTTTGTGGTTTTAATCTAAAAACAGTTATTTGGGAATAAGTTGGAAGGGAGAGAGAGGGAATAAATAGGATAATTTAAGAGGATGATTTTTACCTACTTCGTGACTGAATCTGTTATTGCCAAATTCTTATCCTGACTACTTCGCCTAAAAATATGTTTCCTAACAAAATATTCATTAATTGATTTAATAAGGACTCCCTACTCGTTTTTTATATTTACAAAAAAAAAAAAAAAAAATCGGGTACGGGGCCACTAAAGTGACCTCTCTTGCTGCTTCGTAGTAGGAGGAAGCAGCATTGGGCGCGGTTAGTACTTGGATGGATGACCGTTTTGAACTAACTAATTTTTTCTATTATCAATTAAAAAAAAAAAAGTTAATTAAATAATTTTATTATATTTAATTTATTTAATTATTTAAATTTTGGCGGTTTATTGACAGATGTAAACAAACTTTGACGTTTAGTAAAAGTATCGCACTAATTAATAATTTTGTTCACTTATAACATTTAAAGTAATTAATGGAATTTCTTAGGTTTTTTAATATTTTTTCCTTATTTTTACACATGTCAAAAACTTATTTATACCTATAAAATTTCAAAATTTCTAAAACTTAACTTCAAAATGGCGGCCAATATAAAAATTAAATTTAGTGAATTTTTAAATTTTTGTTTGTCATACAGAGAGGTTCATCTGTGCAAAATTTCAACCTGATCAGACCTCTTTTCGATTGTTTACGATGTTTTTAATTTTTTGCTGATTCAGCAAACTGGCTTCAAGATGGCGGAAAATGTTGGTTTTCCAGTCGGCACAACTAGAAGTAAGGACTGATTTTTCTGCTATGTTTCAACTCTCTAGGATAAATACCCTGGGCCCTACGATGATAACATACATACACACATTCAGACGTCATGCTGAAAACCACTCAGGAGGTCTTAAAACACCCAAAACGGATAATTAGAGTTAAAACATAACTTTTCCTCCCATGGGTGAGGAAAAGTAAAAAACGCAATGAAAGAAAATCGATTTGTTTCTAGTTTTCTGAAATAATTTTTTGTTTTCTGAAATCATTTTTCATATCATGTAGATAACAAAGATATTAGTAATTGCATTTGTTCTTTTGACGGAGACTTTTAGGTATTTAGATGAAATTATGGTATTATTAGGTACTGAATAAATAATAACGCGCACATCTAAGGAATAATCAGTGTATTGTCTGACCACAAGAATTATTACAATTTTTTAATAAAAAAGAAAACTGGTTGCGACTTAACGTCATCATCAGTTGGATGATTATTTTACTCTGCTTGTTTTAGGTTTCTGTACAAAGTACAAAAAGAAACCTTATATAACGGCTCTGTCTGTCCGTCTTTCCGTTGATGTCGTTTGTCCGTTGGCTTGTTTCAATTCATAAACTACTATAGCTAGAAACATAAAATTTGGTACACAGGTGCATCTCGGCGTTTGATGCAACTGGACGCATTTTGGAGTTTCTACACTTGATATTTTCAAGATGGCGGCCAATATGGCGGGTGACCAAAAAAAGGTTTTTAGCTACCATGGCATGTTATACATCAATTTAAAGGTCTT
>KZ651312.1:443680-462018 GCA_001010745.2 Gerris buenoi | reverse complement strand
ATTCCTTCGGGTGGCGTCGGAAGTTGAACTGCACCGAGTTTGCAGTTCCAAGCGATGTTAATACCGGCCTGCCCCCTCCCGCATCCTTTACCGCCAGGCTAGGCTTAGGGGGTTCATACATAGGTTCAGTTCCACATAATCACTCATTTGAACTGGGCGCTGTTATCGATGCTTCTAGAGCCGCGCATTGTAACTTGTATCTCCCACCAGCATTTTCACCCTATTTTATTAGATTTATGAAACTAAGAACTCAATACATATTTATATTTCTTAAAATATTGTGTTATTAAATATTTGCTTGGGGGTTCACTGAACCAGTGAACCTAAGCACGAGCCGCCACTGATTTAAATGTAATCTTATTATGGTTAGAACTATAAAAGTTATCCCGTTTTAGGAAATTAATTTTTTTCTGATAAGTTTAACAATTCTTCCAATAATAATTGGACAAGCCTGGCATATCCATTTCAATATTTAGAATATGTCTTTTTTCCGATGTTTTTTTTCGGGAATATAACGGTGCCTCTGGTCTTATAGTACGACGGTTGTCCGTCTCAAGCTGGTGGTATCAAGGAAGAACAAGGATATATCTTTGCCTGAAGGATGGTCGACATCGGGAAACCTGTTTAGCTTTCACCTTCACTAGGCAAGCGTATCATCTTAACATTCTACCTGAACTTAGTTCTTCTAACACCAGGTTCTACATGAACTTAAGGTAGGAATATATCTGAACTTCGTTCTACCAGTCGTTCCAGCATACCGTACTATTACAGTTCCACTCGAATTACATCCTTCGCTTAGTTAAAAAGCATAAATTGAATTCACTTCACCTACATTTATAATAAAAAAAAATAAAAACACACATGGAGTGGGGAGAAAAAAAAGTGAAAACTTGAACTCGTAATTCATGACTTTTAAGATTTTTTTTTTTTATATAAAAAAAAAAATACATACTTCATCTAAACAAAAACATATAATGTCTGCAGACGTTAAATAATGACATACTTTTATCACATAAATGTTTATAAGTCCTTTCACTCTAAAAACCTAGAATCATTAAGTGGCCTACTAACTGAATTTTTAGTTTATAAGTTTACACCAGTTTTAGGAATTTAAAAAAATCAAAAAATTCTTCGAAATAATTAAACCTAAACTTTTTATATTATGCTCATCAAAATAAAAATGAATAGATTAAAGGAAAAAAATCTTCGATTTTTCAAG
Source organism: Gerris buenoi (assembly GCA_001010745.2). Classification (NCBI taxonomy): domain Eukaryota; kingdom Metazoa; phylum Arthropoda; class Insecta; order Hemiptera; family Gerridae; genus Gerris; species Gerris buenoi. The sequence goes on along the minus strand of KZ651312.1, from coordinate 460,799 downwards.
GATATTTGCATAAAGAATTATAAAGTATAATTTTCTGTTAAGTTTTTTATCAGATATTTGCTTCCATTTAATTCTCTTGCGTCATTGATATTATTTTTTATGTATTTGTTTGTTATACCTTTTTTTTAATGTTGATGTAGACGTTTGAAAGATTATTTTTAGGATTTTTCTATGATCTATCTTATGTGTACCCTTTTGTATGTATTTAATTTATAGTGGATCCTTGTTCGGGTAAAAAAGGATTTGGATTTTTAAATAAAATTAAGATTTTTAAAATCAGCAAATGCCCTGTGCATATTTGTCTCTGGGTTTGTGTCATGCTTGCTTTGTTTATTAAGCTTTTTAGGGTCCATAGGCAAAACCATGACCTTTATTCATATCTGCGATTGTCTGTCCGTAATTTTTCGTGCCCATCTCCTCAATTTTTCAATTTCTCATGTAAAGAAAAAGTATTGTGATAGTTCGAAAATTCGATTTTGATCAATTTCCACGTTGATGGATTTACACGTGTCCCTTGAGTTCAAAAAAGTGTTTTGTGTCTGTCGTCTGCATGCAACAGAGACGAGTACTCTAAACTACTCAGCCGATTTTGACGAAATCTGGCATACCAGAAAAAAAAAAGCATACCTCTAGGCAAAACCAAGAAATGAATTTTATTTTCAAATTTGAGGACACTATCCCCAAAAACTCTGAGAAAAATGTGAAAAAAATCGAAAATGGATCCGACGATTTTTATTGATTTTCCGAAAATTTAGTCCATTTAAATAAAAATGTAACGAAAGCCGTTTTCCCGGGAAAAATCTAGTTCCTTAGAAAATAGCTTTAAACGCGGACGGAACGAGGCCGGGTCCGATTCCCCGCCGATGAGAAGTTATTTTTATGGTAAATTTTAATGAAATGTTCAATAATAATTAAATGTATCTATGAAAACTCATAAATTAACAATTGGATAACACTGGGCTAATTAATATGAGAAAGTTTGTTCCCCGCCGATGAGAAGTTATTTTTATGGTAAATTTTAATGAAATGTTTAATAATAATTAAATGTATCTATGAAAACTCATAAATTAACAAGTGGACAACTCTGGGCTGATTAATATGAGAAAGTTTGTCCCGAACCAATTTTTTATTAGATATAATATAAACTATATTTTGGACCAAAACTCTCCAGTATCGAGTTGTAAGCCTAATCTATTATATTTTTTAATTAATTATTTCGATTAATGCTTTTTGATTTGCTGTACTGCTTCGAATGCTATTTGTCTTCACAAGTATTAAATAAGGGTTTTAAATAATGAAATTATTTCGAACAATAAATTATATTTGTGACGTTTGTCCCGGGTTACCTGAATTGTTTTATTATATTTTTAGGGTTTTGTAGATACTTCTCAAAACCCTTATGCCGAGGGTGATGTGTCCGTCTGTCCGTCGCTCTTTGGCTCATAGCGCCCGAACCATTTAAGCTAAAATGCTGAAATTTATAACACTGGCGTAACTTCCGNTTATTTATTATATTTTGTTTTTTAGGAATATTCTAAAAAATATATTCCTGTCAAGTGTCATGTCTTTCTGACCTTATTTTACCTGTAAGCTGCAGGTATTGGATTGGTATTTATTTTAGACGCCTGCCAATGAATTTCTTGACTTGGCAGTCTCCTGTCTGTCTGGCCACCTTTTCGCTTTCTATTGCATTCATAAAATCTAAGACACGCCTTTGACCAAGAGACTTCCTAACACGATTCAGGTTCAAGCTTTAACAATTAATTACCACATTGAGAGTCCAAACGGTATAGCAAATACAAAAATATAGGTATATGACTGCCAAATACTTTGTCGTGATATGTCTAATAAATAAAATTAGACTTTTATCAGCATCAATCAATCATATCTCTACGATAAAAGATTTTGGTGGGAAGATAGGTAAATTTTTAATTGTATCATATTCTTGCTAGGATTTTTTGGTAGTTAACATCCTTTAAAATGCTTTTTACCCATTTTTAATAAAAGAAATTTGTTGAGGGCTTACTATTGCTAATATATCTTGGCTAGAAGGTGCCCCAGTGTCGTATTAACTTAATTACTTGTTTGTTTCCATTAATGTTTTACTGTTAGTCATATTGTTGAAAAAATTTATTTCTCAATAATTTTTGACGACCCCTATTTATTATAAAACTTAAATTATGAATAATAATTTAATACGATACATCCTTGTAATTCTGAATATATATGGCTAGATGGCTGAAGAGGTGTAAAAAAGACTGCGAAGGTGTAAAAATGACACATTTATTTTATTTATTTATTTTCAATGCGTTGCGGTTTTTTACTTGTAAAAACAATAATGATTTTTGTGATGTCTTCTTTATTATAATGTTGTGACTATATTTACTTTGTGGCTTTTTGTAGGCTTCATAAAGTTTTACGTTGAAAATACTTCTCCATCTCAAACCAATTCCAATTTTTCCCCCCAAAAAATACTCATTTTTTTCCTTTGTTTGAGGTGGTTCGAGGTAGTTCAAGGTGGTAGGAATTAGTTCGAGGTGGTTACAACCACACCAACCATCTCTAACCATCTCGAACCAATTCCAAAAAATATCCAATTCCTTTTTTTAAAAAAGTATATATTTTCAATGAATTTCAAGATTTCTTGGCATTTTTTAAATATTTTTTTGTAATCGGTTCTAGGAGGTTCGATGTGGTTAGAGTTGGTTAGAGCCACACCAACCACTTATAGAAGCACCATCCAATTCCAATTTTCCCCCTAAAAACCAAATATTTTTCGAGGGGTGACATTCAGGAGGTTTCCGGTAGAGGCGCAAAATTTCTAGTTATACTGCCCTGACAAAACAAGAACTTGTGAGATTTACACTATCTCAAAAGTAGTTTTCATTCGTAGATCAATTTTAGACATCAATATTCTCGTAAAATTTATCATATTAATGTATATAATTTATTTCTTGACTCGACACGAGTTAAGATAATTTCGCTCATCTATCATTCGAACATTTTGAGATTAAGAAAAAGGCTTAAATCATAATTGTTCTGCTACAAATTGACACGTCGTTAACACCTGTTAAGAAACATTTATCATTCACTGCATTTACCTGATTAAAATATTAACCTATTAACCCTTCGGTGTCATTCACACGACCTATAATTAAAATGATCGTATAATTAACACGATCTCTTCAAAACACAACTTGGAAAGTGATACTAATTAATAATATAAAATTACAATCGATATGTTTAATCTAATTATATCTTTGTAATGGTTGGATATAACGCTTTCACATTTCAGTACGAGTCCTTTTTTTTAATAATTGTATAGAAGGGTGCGCAAGATCGTGGATTGACCATTTGCATGATCACGCATATGCAAAATAATATTGTCTGGATGGAGCCGGGAAAGTCAACAAAAAAACAAAGTGCAATGCTACTGTGTAGAAGCGATGTAGCATAAAAACATTTTTTTTTTTTTTTGTTCGACAAAAACTGCAATTATCTAATAACACTGATGGTATTTTTTCCGCCTACGTGACTGTTAAAATGATTTTAGATGTACTAAGATGCATGCAGGCGAAATAGTTAAGAGTAAATTATTATAATTTGTGTTATTGAGACAGCCGGAACAACTTACTTTGTTGATTAGCAATGAGGAAGTTCGGGATGTATATTGTAGTGTTCATTTGTAATTATAATTTTCTTTGTTACAATTTTTAGAAGTTCAAAATGTTATCATCTTTTATTTTTTCATTCCAACGCCGTATATCTTTACGGATCATCCTTTAGATTTCTTTCAGACCATCAGTTTTCCTAGCCAGTAAGCTAGTTTTTGGTTTATCTCGAAGGCCTAAGTCTTCCTCACACAGAGTATACTTATTGCTTTGGAAGAATTTAAGTGACTCTGGAGATATATCTATAGGTCGCCTTACAATGGGTCTCAGCAGGTTGGATGTTATTGGAACTGTATCCCATTACATTCTACTGCGTCTTCTTAATTTTTTGAGGTCCAGCTCCTTCGAATTTTCTTAATATATTTGATTAGGTATTAGGTACTTTTGAAGTTTTTTAATAATAGAGATATAGAAAAAGTTGTATCCTTGAGTATTTTTTTTTGTCTCTAGAATGAGGGCTATCATGTCTATCATTTTTTGGTAAAAAATTTAATTTTTACTATCTCATAATATAAAGAGATTGTATTGTAATACTTTAATAAAAAATTCTATTTTGAAATTTTGATGGATTTACACGTATGAGGTCCCCTGAACCAAAAATAGTGGTTTTTAAAAAATTTCTGTCGTCTTTGTATACGTCTGCACTGTAAACTACTTGGCCGATTTTGACGAAATTTGGCATACATGTTCAGAAAAATCATAGCCCGAGGTGGTATCGAGAAATTTTTTTAGTTTCATATTTGGGGGCGCTACCCGGAAAAATCTGAAAATAAAAATATTTTATTTTATTTTGATTAAAACATTCTAAAATGTAGACCATTTAAATATGAATCTAACGATATAAGCCGTTTCCCCGGGAAACATATAGTTCCTGAGATAATATAAAACACTTTAAACACGGACGGAGAGAGTCCGGGTTGGATTCCCCGCTGAAGAGAAGTTATTTTTATGGTAAATGTTGATGAAATATTTATATATAATTAAATATACCTACGAAAACTCAAAAACTGATAAATGGAAAACACTAGGCTAAGTAATTATGAACTAGTGTATAAGAAAGGTTGTCTGAGTTGTGTTGGACCGATTTTTTCTCTTTTATTTTACGTCTCGCTCAGGTCGTGATAGATTAGGTTATTGCCAAACGGGGATACAGCTACTTTAATCTAATTGATGTGATCATCAGTGTAAAATGTCTCACCTCTCTGGTATTCGAACTCACCAGATTTGTCGGTGTTCAAACTTAGTTTTCAGGTAGAGATGTGATTACTCCACATTTGGCTACACCTGTCCCTCAGTTATAATTTCTAAAATAAATAGTGTATAATACCTTCAATCAAAGAAAATTTTAAAAAAACTTGATTAATGACACATACTTCAGAGATCAAGTTAGCTCTTCTTCACAATGGATATCATGAACTACAAATGAATGGTTCAACAGCAATTCAAGAGGACCTAAATGGATTAATTATTATATTTGATGAAGGGAGGGGATTCAATCCTGATTCTCTAAGGTCATAATATGATATCCAATCAATTCAAATAGGTAAATGGGTTATTAACTTGTAATGTCATTGATTGGATGATCCATCTAGGAGCAAAGATATGAAATTGCTGATTACAAAATGTTATCCCTAAAACAACTAACCTTTGGTTTACTCAATATATAAATTAAAACCGATGTAAATGTATCGGGTTAATTTCCTTACTGTAGCCAAACAAATTAAATAAATTTATAGAATGCAATCATGTCTCTTATGTTAAGAAGATACTTTAGTTTTTTGATTTTTAAGTTTTAAAATCGAACATCTGACAAAGGTAAACTTAGAGGTTAAAGTTCAAATTACGAAATAAATTAAACTTTCTGGATGCTTATTGTAATCTTTCACTTTATTCTCTGTAATTAATTAAGCATTGTTAATATCTATTTATTGGTACAATTATAGTTATATAAAATCTCCATTCCATTGATGTCAAAAACTAACTTTTTGTTTTGATACTTATCAAATGAAGAATCGTTAACCCTGGCATTGTTTCAAGGACAGTAATTTATCATTTCGAAAAGATAATAGTAGATAGAATCTACAAGTAGACCAATTTGCTTTTAATTTTAGAGTTCTGAATTAGATTGTAGATACAGTTAGTATTATTAATGCTCGAGTGCATTTTATATCAGATGGTTTTCATCTCTTCAAAACCTACTTTGCATTAGCCAAGTGTTGAAGACGAAAGTTTTAAAACACATTCTTAACATTGTATACATTTTCTGGTTTAGCCGATTTTTCTTGTTGCATTAAAACAGCTGTTCCTAATTGGGGGTGCCTGTACCTCCCGGGCTCCACAGCCAAATTGTAAAATTACACAATAATTAATGCTAAGTTGAAGAAGCAATGTAAATAAAGTACTTAAAAAAGAATCGTTTTAATTACGTAAACGCGTAAAAGCACCGCAACAATGTTGCAAAACTGCAGTTGTAATTATTGTTTTTATATAAAAAAATTATTGTTCAATAGGAAGCACAACAATTCTACTGTTCTGAAAAAAATCAATCAAATTTGGAGTTTCGTGCAAAATTAGCTTATCCATCTCCAACTCTTAATGATCTAAATTTGTAACAGTTTAAAATTTGGGGTTCAATTTCCAATTGACAATTTTCATGTGAAGGGTGGTTGTTCCAGGGCCGAATTTACCAAGCCAACACTTTTTTATTCATCAATCATCTTACATCACCTAATTTTTTTTATTTCACTGCTAAGAAAATTGTTTTATAAAATTAATTCTTATAAGTAAAATTAAATGTATGTACTCTAAATTTAATGGGGTTGGTTCTTCTCCCCATAAAATAGCAAGAACCTGGCGCTCATTCTTAAATATAGGTTCAATTTTTTGTTAATTTTTTTACTTCAGTTTAATCATAAAACCCACTCCAACTACCAACTGAGCTGGGCATAATCAATATTTTAATGTACTTGCCACAAATTCCAAATGGCAAGAACCTAATTATAAATTGTTTCCATGTTGAGGACAAAATTGAAGCAACTATTTTAAAATTGGAATCGTGAGAAAAACAACTCATAAGTGGAAATGTGGGTAAAACTTGCCACGGGTTTTAGAATGTCACAGGAGGCCCTATCAAAAGAACAACCTCGACTAATCTTGCTTCGTCTACAAAATCTATGAAAAATTTTCCGGGAATAATTTCCCTTTTGAGATAAAATTAAGACATGGATTCGGGACTTCACCGTTCACACTTTATTCCTATGATAGGATTTAAATGTTTATAATCACTAAATATTAGTTGCCAAAGATGTTGTTTGGCTAGGGCATGGGGTCCATAGTAGACACAAACTGAGTTTAAGGGGGTCCACAACTAAAATCATTCGGGAAACGCAGCATTAAAAAATATAAATCAACCTAACCTTCAATTATTTATTGTCAAAAGCTAAAAACCGTTGTCGACCTTTATCATTGACGTAAAAAAATTACCAGAAGTGAAATATTTTACTCCAAAGTACTTCGAAGACCATTGTCATTACCGGAAGGGGGCAATCCATCATTTGATCATTTAGTGTGATTTGATACACAGTTTGCCCCATTTTTCATTGAATTGTCCCATTTGTCTATCATATTTCAATCGACTGAATAGATTTTGATTTGTTGTAAATATTCCTCTGCATTGTTGGCACTCTTCAAAAGGTGGTATAAAGAAATAAGAAACGATCTATAATAGTTGTTTAAGGTAGAGAAAGTAAACTAAGGGATAATATCTCTCGACGATCAATTCCGTTTGGCTTGGCAGTAAAAGGAGATGAGGCTGTTAGAGTTTGTAGACGGTGTTATTATATGCCTTTCCGATCCTCCAAATACGATTTCAATAGAAGGGAGTTTTTTCTATGAGTTGATCTCACGTCCAAGATATCCTCTTTCAGGTACAGACTTCTGATCGCTTTAGAAAATGAAAATGGATTCTAAGTGAATTTTCCTCAAGTAATGAAACCCTCCGGGAGAAGTGTATTATTTTTTCCCCACCTGACCTTTCCTTTAAAGAGGATTTCTTGTTGTTATAAAACAATAATGTTTTCTCTCTCTATAGATCCTCTTAATCGAATCTGGCCCTGTTTTTCTCTTAAATCTCTTTTCTATTTCAGCGTAGACAAAGTCTAGTGTAATCTGTGGTTGATTTTGTATTTATGTAGTGGTGGTTTATGTTTTATTTTATATTTTGCTTTTATTCTATTTGTACTAAATCTCATATGATTTAATGATTCATAATCTGAGTACCTTTTATAGATTTTAATGTTTCAATGTTTTAGGAAATTGTTTATTTTCACTAACTGCGGTTAAAATTTTGGATACTTGCATTACAAAAATTACTTCATCAGAGGAGCGGATAACATTAGTGTTCTTAGTAGTAGTAGCAGTAGTCTAGTACTTCCTACTAGAACGGGTAGGATGAACCACTTGTTCGAACCTTGCAATTAGGCCATCTTTTAGGGCCCTTTTTACGCCCCGTGTCTGTTGGTCTGTCTTAAACCAAGACAAGTATCTAAAAACTATACTCAGCGGTTGAAGTGTAGGTCATAATTAGTTCATTGTTGTCCCATATTAGTTCCAATCTTTAGCTCCCATTTGTTTCGCTTTCATATGCATACATTCTCAGTATTATTTACACCTATATCTTCAAAAGTACCTACACAACTGATTTTTAAGAAATCCCGATGGTTTGGGGAAAAAAGCCGCAGATTGCCCCAGATTACTTTCAATCGCTTATGCACTATTGATTTTTGATGAGACCATTATTCTTATAAAAAATTAAAACAATTTTCACTGAATTTTAAAAATAGTCTGCCAATTAGTAGTTTATAGTCAGTGCAAACGGGTGAGTAGAGCCTAGACTGCATGACCGATTTCGATGAAATTCGGCAGACATGTTCTTCGAGAAATTAATTCTCCCAATAAAAATTATGAAAAATCCTTAAAAAATATATTTTTCAAAAAAGGTCGACGATTTTTATTAAAAAATTTTTAAAATGTAGTCTACTTAAATACGAATCAAACAGGTTAAACCGTTTTCCCGACAAAAATCTATATTTTTTTTTTAGAAAATAGTGTTAAAGGAGGACGGTGATAGGCCGTGTTTCGATTCCCCACCAGGGATAAATTATTTTCATGGTACATTTGGATAAAATGCTTAATAATATGTAATTAAATTTTACAACGAATGGAGAAGACACTATCAAGAAATTATGTCTTATATAAGAGAGTTAGTCTCAGTTAGAAAAAAGTCGAAAGAAAAGTCTCTTCACGTAATTTTTTTCTTTTTAAACCTCAAAGCAGCCTTTGGCCACCCTAGGGTGTCATCAGTGCCGAAAGGATGAAAAGTGTTAATTAATTAATAACGCAGTACAACACTTTCCATCCTTTCGGCTCTGATTATGACCCGTTAGTGGCCGAAAGCTCCTTTGGGGTTTAATATACATATCTATTTTTATGTGGAGAGACTTAACTTTACATTTCAAGATTATCTTCACTAACGCTTCATATTTTAATTTAGTCTGAGTTGTCTCGGACCGATTTTTTTCATTGTCACTAACTAATATTAGGTAACTAAATGTACATCGGCTGTAGATGAAAAAGAATTTGATGATAACGAGGATCAACTTATAATATCAAGAGCAATTATTTTGAGAATTAGGAGATTCCTGCAATGGATTTGACACGTCGAGATTCATAAAATATCATGCAGAAGGTATAGACGGCTTTGGTATTAGGATCCTAAAATGATAAAATTATTTATTTCAAACACGATCGTAGTTCTAAATCAGTGACCCTCTTTAAGTAGATGTAAAATCGATTAAGTTATGAAAATATATATTCTTATCAACTCTTGACAACTTTAATAACACACATAACATTTTTAAATTTAACAACATCGATCGTTGAATAGAACATAGAACACTCATGAACACTCACAATTTATTGTCTATCATATACGAAACAATGAAATGAGAATCAATAAAGATAAGTTATATTTTATGAATCAAAACAATATATTTATTAAGTCATGTCATCATTCAATTGTAGAATAATGAATGGAAGGTTAATTAAACGTACTGACAGACTAGTAATTAAACATATTCTACTTGTGTTTTATGTGAATAAAGATTTAAAAAGGTTTATTCATTGATTAGTTTTTTTTTTATGATTTAACTTTATTACAGTTTTGCGATGAAGGGCTGTAAATAAATACTAGCTCCCTGGTCTAGATGTTCTCATTTGCTATCTCACAACTATGCATTCCCCCAGCATTGCTTTTGGTATTGTTTTCCTCGCTTTTTTTGCCCATGTAAGTTTTTTATCCTATTTTTAATACCGGAGATTACTGAAAAAAAGTCATCAACACTTGAGTATGTAACTAAATTTTTGAATGAAGACATAAAAAATACACACATAAGTTAAAATGAATGAATGGCTTTATGTCAAGAATAATTCATTTATTATTTTTAATAATAATTATGTTAATTAACATAAATGTACAAACTAGTGTTAGAATGGATGATTGAATTTATTTGATTCATAGAATATTCTTATGAATAAGTAATAGGGGTTCTTTTTGTTTTTTTACAATTAAGTAGCAATGATTGAAAATATAATATATCTATACAATTTTAAGAATCGATTATTTATTATAGAGTCAATGGAGGCCACAGGCTAAATAAAACTAACCTTTATAGATAATGTACATTTTCTTTACCCTATAGGACCTCGTTAATCCGGACGAATTAAGTCAGAGGGTCGTACGGATTAGTGAGATTTCCGGATTAGCGAAGTTTTTAAAGAAATAATGTAAAACAATAAAAATAACAAATTGTTTTTATAGGTGCTGCATTTATATAGACATAAATATGGATAAATTAAATTTACAATATTAATGTAATATGTAATTACATATGTATGTAAATGAACATGCATGTGTGCATCCCTATCAGTTTCGAACAATTAGCTAGTCTTAACACAACTTCTATTAAATTGATATTTTTCAGTGTAATTTGAAAGCTTTTATTGGGTATAGACTGAGCGAGAACCGTTAGAAGTGTTTTGCGATTAATTTTTATTTTTGAGGGCTTGCATTCACCGTGAAGGATCGTCCGGATTACCGAGGGTTCCGAATTAATTCGTGTCCAGATTAACAGGGTCTTTCTGCATTTGGAAATATACAGCATAGACGTAAGCAGCAGAATCAATGTAATCAACTTTACATAATTATTTAAACTGGTGCCATTTTAAAATAAAATGGCGGTCGTATCCAAAATCACAGTATTTTGCAGCTCATCATGGTACCAATATCAATTTGATGTGATATTGATCAATTTGGGAGCTGGTCGTTGGAGTAGGATCTCTAGTTATCGTAAGTATGAAGAAGTATATTTGAAATTTTATTCTTGTATTTTGCAGATAGGAAAATCTCAGGCTTATTTTGTATATGAACCCCCACCACCCAAGCAACCTCTTGCTGAGGTAAGTAATTGTTCCGTAATGTTGTAATCTATTCTATAAGTTCTAATAAGTTCTATGTATATTTTTTAGGGAAAATTTAAAATTAGGCTTAAGTCGTAACACACCATAAAAGCATCTTCAACGTCCTCGTTTCGGCCATATATTTTATATTTTCAGAATACCAACAAAAAATTAATAATTGTTACATATTCTTTTTATAATTTTTAGGGTTCGCAGGCAAAAGCCAAGGACCCTTATATTTTCACGCGTGTGTCTGTCTGTCCGTCCGTCCGTCGCATGCTCTTACGGCTACACCTTTCGTCCGATGACTTTGAAATTTGGCATGTGTCTTGATCTTACCCACACATGTTAAAAATATAGCGACTTAAAAAAATATAGAGTAAAAAAACTTAAGGATTAATTTTTTTTTCGACATCGTGAGGGGTATCATATTAAAGGGTACGTCGAGGTGATTACAAAAATATATAATTATTTGGTTATAACTTTGATAGGGCGAGCGTATGCACGTTTGAAGTGGGTGTGAAACGTGCCCCCCCCCTCTACCTCGCTAATGTGAAGTGCAAAAAATCTGAAAAAATTCCTGAACATTCTTCGACCAAAAGTAAAGATACTACTTTTTGGAAATTTCAGAAAAAAAGAAATTATTTTATTTTTTATTGGCAAAATACGTTTTTTTATAATTAAGGTATTTTCGATGTATTTATATGGCTGTTTTCCGGTTCAATGGCACACAAATACTTTATCAGAAGTTTGTTTATGTGTTTTGAGAATATCAGACCCATACGATAGTTCAAAGTAAGCTTTTTAGTATTTTAAAAAACACCATCAATGGGGTATTACTTTAACTATACAGTATTGCCTACCCTCGCTGTGTGCTGGCTAGCACAAACTTTACCTGTTTATTAAGACCTTTAATACTATTGTATAACATGTAATGTTGACTAAAAACTTTTTAGTAGTCTGCCATTGAAAATAATTGAGAGAAATTTCCAAAAACTATGCATTTGTCACTAATTCTCGTTTCAATCAGTTACTTTTGCTTCCGAGATTACCGAATTGTAACCAATACAATTATAAAAGTTTTTGCTGGTTCAATTCGCTCGCTTGTCTAGAACGCTTGGCCTTATTATATTTCCTTGGCCCATGTAGATTGTAGATGATATTAGTTTAAATGAGATTTTACAAGCTCGCCTTATAGGCATGTGGAGAGTAAAATAATTATTACAAAAAAATGTCAAATAGTTGTAAGCTATGAGGAATAACCATGCATCTACACTGCGCTCGACTCCCGGGCACTTTTCTTCCCACAAACTGCCTCTTTTTCATCCCCCAAGTTTAATTAATTTATCTCAAACCGGGGACTCCTTCAGTAAATTCCTTGCCCTGTCCGTTTTCATTTCGTACTCTTTCCGTGTTGGAAAAATGTAAAAATCAAGTCACAAATATATCCTTTCCTTGTGGATAGACGAATGTTACGAATTGATTTTAAAAATGAATTACCAATAATGGGTAAAGTCTCGAAAGTTAAGGTTGGACTGCCGTTCCTTCTTCAAGTTATCAGACATAAATGGTATACTACCAGTAATTATACATTGTTTTTGTTTTTTTAAATAGGTATCGCCTTCAAAGACTGATCAACTCCCACAAGACCCACCGTCTGCAAAAGAAATTGTCGACGACCTTCTTAAAGTAACAAATAAAACCACCAAAGGGGACAGCCTTATCTCAGTGTACATCAACAACTTGGTTATCAATAAAATAATGGAACAAATAATTTATCCGAGAAAAGAATAAACTGAAATTAATTTTATAATATATCTTCTATTCAATAAAATAACAACTAAACCAAATTATTTATATAAATAAAATTAATGTATGCATGTAAATATGTATTTACACAGTAATGTCGTTACAAAAGAAACATGTTTCCATCTAAATAAAAGAATTTAAATAAATATTATTTTCTTGAATGTATTATCTTTTTGAATCCGTAAACAACGCATCAAAGCGCCAAAAGTACCCAAAAACAAAAATCTGAAACATTGCAGGTATATTATGTCTGTAATAACCCAAAAAACACGAAACTTATAGGTACAACTTACATGAAAATTATAGGTAAGCCCCAAAAACATCATCTCTCAAACACTAGGAGTTGACCTTTTTGGCACTTCTTTAAATTGTTACTCTCCTCTTAAAAAACATAGGGGAGTAACAATCTAAAGAAGGTGTACGGAATTTTCTGCTTTAGACTGTTACTCCCCTTATAAAAATAGATGTGTGATATTCCATATTCCTTTGTCCCAAAGAATATGGACTATAGGGTTAGTGCTCCAAATATGAGACCCGTGCCTAATATGAGACCCCACCTTAAAGAGGCTGGGATGTGCTACAGCCTGGCAAGTCAAACGAAAAACGATAGTGTTTATGGATATCAGTAGTCTCGGAGATAGTTGGACGCCTACCGTCGAGAAGAGAGTTTCTGTGAATTTTATTTTATTATACTCCTTATTAAAATTTATTAATAACATCACAGAAAGCATGTTTAAAACATCAAGGAAAGATTAACTTAAAATCTATTCATAATATAATGATAGCTATTCAGACAAGGTGAAGACATGTATTTCACTTTTTAAGTTTATACCAATCCTAACCTCACAAATTTGTTCTAGAATATATAAACGTGGTTGTTCCTAATATGAGACCCATCATGGGCCTAACATAGGCAGGGTCTCATATTAGGCACAGTTTCTTTTATATTACCAAATCATGCCTGATTTTTGTTTTTCAGATGTATGTATTAATGCAAATACTGCCATTAATGAGAAGAAAGTGTAAAACATTGGTTTAAAAATCATGCAAATGTTTTAAACAGAGGGTCTCATATTAGGACCACTTTTTTAAATCTCAAAATTTTGACTTTTTTAGAAAACATTTTTTTTTTTTTTTTTAACAAATAGGTATACATTTTTAATTATTTCGAAACATTTGCCATTGAATTACAATATATTATTAATTGTTTTGTCACATCAACTGTTTTCCTGAGTTACACCAAAACCAAAAAAGGTGTCTCATATTCGGGTCACTTACCCTTCATCCCTTTGTCTTAATAGTTATTTAGTCAGTCAATTAAATTCTAAAAAAAACAAAAAAACAGGGGAGCACCAGTCAAGAACACTCATAAACACTGAAAATAGACATTCTTACCAACTCTACACAACTATTAATATAAAGATAACAAACAGTTCATTTTAAATCAATCGTGGAATGGAACACTCATAGATACTATTCATTTATAGTCTATTATGTACGAAACAATGAAGTGAGAATCAATAAAGATAAATTTTATTTTATGAATAAAAACAATAAATGTATTATGTCACTTCTTCATTCGATTGTAGAATAATGAATGGGAGGTAATTAAACACAGAGGCAGATTAATTAATAATACATACAGACAAGTAATTAAACATATTCTACTTTTGTTTTATATGAATAAAGTTTTACAAAGATACATTAATTAGCCTCTTTTTTTTCATTTAACTTTATTGCAGTTTTACGATGGAGGGCTGTGAATAAATACTAGCTCCCTGTTCTAGGTGTTCTCACTTGCTATCCCGCTACTATGCATTCCCTCAACATTGCTTTTACTATTGTCTTCCTCGCTTTTTTTGCTGATGTAAGTTTTTTCTCCATTTTTTATTTCTCCAAATTTGCTTACTTATTGAAACTGGTGCTATTTTAAAATAAAATAGTGGTCGTATCCAAAACCCCAGTATTTTGCAGCTCATCATGGTACCAATATCAATATAATGTGATATTGATCAATTTAGTAGTTGGTCGGGGAAGTAGTATCTCTTGTTATCGTAAGTATGAAGAAGTATATTTGAAATTTTATTCTTGGATTTTGCAGATAGGAAAATCTCAGGCTTATTTTGTAAAAGAACCCCCTGCCCAAAAATTTCGGCCTGAAAAATCTACTGAGGTAAGCAATTGTTCTATAATGTTGTAATTTATTCTATTGTTTTATCAATACAGTGTGAATTCCAAATCAAAACGTACTATCGAACAAAATAATTGGGAAAGTATTCCAATTAGTGTGGTACATAGCTTCGTTGCGGCCTATTGGGGGAATGTTCATTTAAGATTTAGGTATTTTTTTATTTTCACTAGGGTAACACTTATTTTTTATTCAATAATATGTAATAAGTATGATCAGACGATTTAAATTATTATGAGACAGTCAGTATATTTATCTGTAATATCGGATGACTACTTAGAAACTAGAAAATAGTTTTCGAGGAAAAACTGCTTAATCTACCTAATAAGATATTTAAAATTAGTAAGTCTTAACGCACCATAGAATCTTAAACGTCTTTCAACAAGCTGGTTTCGGCTTTATATTTATTTTCAGAATACCGTCATTAAAGTAATATGTTACATATTCTTTTTATAATTTTTAAGACCTTTAAAACGATGTATAACATTTAGCGCTTTTTAGTTGTCCGCCATCTAAAAATAATTGAGAGAAATTCCCCAAAACTTTGCAGTTGTCACCAATTCTGGTTTCAATCAGTTAATTATCTAGATTACCGAAAGTAACGGAAACTATGAGACCGTTCTGAGGAGCGACATTTTTTTATGTCTCCGATTTCAAAAATTCGAAGACAGAAATCCGTTTCAAACTTCAGGGAACATTATTGGTTCCGTATCTGTCTGTCTGCACTCAATTTTTGCAAACCAACATATCTAAAAACTACTCATCTGATTTCATTGAAATTTGTATGGTAGTTCATAATGAGCTATTCTTGGACCCATATATGTTTTAACCTTCTGCGACTATTTGCTTCTTCTTCACATGCGCACAGACATACATTCATTTACACCTATTTCTTCAAAAGTACTTATCTGATTTTCATGAATGTTGATGCTTTGGTCGAAAATAGCCTGCAGATGGCCCAGATTAATTTCTATTGTGCGCTTCTTAAATTTCGCTAAATTGATACTTTAATTAATATAAGAAATCAAAACAAATTTGACACTTTTAAAAACGATGGAAAATTAAATAAATTGATACTAATAGGTTTTAATAGTATAAAATCATTAAAGTATTCGAAATAGAAAGTAAGGAAGCTATGTACCACACTAATTGGCAGATGATTTACACCGAGTTATCTTTAGACTAACAATCTTTTAAAATCCGTTCTCTTTTAAAAATATCGTTACGCTCGTTCAATTCTGTCAATCAAGTGCTGTGTCCATTATTACGTTCTTTGTTTCATAATTGTACCAATACAATTATGTATAAAAGCTTTTGCCTGCTCACATCTCTTGCCTGTCTAGAACGCTGGGCATTATCAAATTTTTCTCTAGTAGATATTATCTGTTTTAATGAGATTTTACAAGCTCGCCTTATAAGCATGTGGGGAGAAGAATAATAATTACAAAAAAAATTGTCAAATAGTTGTAAGCTATGAGGAATAACCATGCATCTACGCTGCGCTCGCCTGTCCTTAGAAGTATGGTGTGCTTGAGTGGCTTTTTTATGACCATACCCGGGCACTTTTCTCCCCATAAACCGCCTCTTTTTAACTATCCACTGGCTTTTTTACGTTTTCTTTCTTTTTCCCACTGTCTTTTAGAGAATAACTGCTACTAATTTGCCTAAAATAATTTATTTATGAAAACAGGAATATTTTAACTGAAAGCCATCTCTAATCATGACCATTCTTTTACTAAATCGCATTTAAAATTTTGTTTATCTACTCACGGCAGCAAAATTAAGCATTGTTGTACTGTTTTCAGTCTGCAAAATGTCATTTTTCTTGATTCTTTTGAATAAAGTGTCAGCAAAATATCAAAGTGTCAGCAAAAGTTCAAAGTGTCAGCAAAATAACAACAGGCTGTCACATTTTAAGAAAATTTTACTAAAAAAA
>KZ651312.1:415345-438359 GCA_001010745.2 Gerris buenoi | reverse complement strand
ACTCAAGTTATTGTCTGATATATATATATATAACACAGTGATCTCCAGATCAAGCAAGTATCGACGGTGGTCGTACATAAAAAGTAACTACCATCTTGGGCTGGCCGCCATATTGGATTTAGAATGACGCCACTTAGCTAACCATGCATTGTCATCCGAACTTAACGTGTAAGCAAAATTTCAATTCAATCAGTTGAGGATAACTGCGTTTAAATTCAGTTGCAATGTTTGACTATAATATGTACATACATAAATCAAACATTAAAAGTTAAATAAAAGCTTGGTAATAACTACAAGATAAAAATAAATTTTTATATACTACGTTTTTAAATTGTCTGTCATAAATTTGAAACCCGTCAAAATGAAGATCGTAAATTTAGGCAATGTCAAAACAAATAAAATAACACGGATTTATCCGAACTAACTTTCCATATAGCAAAATGTGCTGAAAATGAATTAAATTCTGCTGAAATATGACAAAAAGTATTAAAATAATGCATTGTCATCGTGTTCTGAGCTGTTCTAAAAGTTTAAAATGTCTAGTTATTCGGGAAGTTATTTATAAATCGATTGCAAGATTTGTACCGGCCGATCAAACAAACAAGAAAGCAAGCTACTAAAAACGTAGTAAAAAATGGAGTTTGACAAAATGTTTGTTGGCTTTCATACGAATGGGACTAGGTGTCACGACGGCTAAGGCTTGGTGTTAAGTACCCGTGTGCAAAGCTTCGAGAAAGCCGGAATTCAGTAATGGGACATGGTACACGGCTGGGCTACGACTTGTTCTGAGTTTAGTTTCACCTCTAACTGCCTGTATTAAGAAGGGGAAAACAAGGAACTCCAAGACAACAAAAAATACATTCTTTACGTATCCGTTTAATATACGATATGCTTGATTGGTTTCTAACTTCAGATTAGTGGTTTTTTTTTACCATCATCTTGTGGAAACTAACCTTTACTGGCTCCTTCCATTTATATAGAAAACTAAATTGAAATTTTAATTTGGTTGACGTTAAACTAAGCATCGCGTGGCTCTTATATCATTGAAACGAGCGTAATAAATAGTTGGTATTAAGAAAATAGTTAATCTTGATGAGTTGATAGTTTAAGAAGATGTTTGTAATAGAGAGTTTTGTAGTGGAGGAGAAGTATTTCTGCATATTCCTTAACTTACATGTCCCGGGCATCATCAATTCAACTATTATAAAATGTATCACTTCCCTACTTTTTCCCGTCCTGAAATTCTAAATTTACATTTGAAGCTCACGTTTACTTGAGGGTTGCGTTCGAACAATTTGACGGATAACGCTGAACAACAAACAGCCTGAGAATTAGTAAAAGTAAAGTTCATACCAAATTTCAACTAAATAGGTAAACTTTTACTCAAGTTATTGTCAGGAACTTAGCCTGAGAATTAGTAAAAGTAAAGTTCATACCAAATTTCAACTAAATAGGTAAACTTTTACTCAAGTTATTGTCAGGAACTTAGCCTCAGAATTAGTAAAAGTAAAGTTCATACCAAATTTCAACTAAATAGGTAAACTTTTACTCAAGTTATTGTCAGGAACTTAGCCTCAGAATTAGTAAAAGTAAAGTTCATACCAAATTTCAACTAAATAGGTAAACTTTTACTCAAGTTATTGTCAGGAACTTAGCCTCAGAATTAGTAAAAGTAAAGTTCATACCAAATTTCAACTAAATAGGTAAACTTTTACTCAAGTTATTGTCAGGAACTTAGCCTCAGAATTAGTAAAAGTAAAGTTCATACCAAATTTCAACTAAATAGGTAAACTTTTACTCAAGTTATTGTCAGGAACTTAGCCTCAGAATTAGTAAAAGTAAAGTTCATACCAAATTTCAACTAAATAGGTAAACTTTTACTCAAGTTATTGTCAGGAACTTAGCCTCAGAATTAGTAAAAGTAAAGTTCATACCAAATTTCAACTAAATAGGTAAACTTTTACTCAAGTTATTGTCAGGAACTTAGCCTCAGAATTAGTAAAAGTAAAGTTCATACCAAATTTCAACTAAATAGGTAAACTTTTACTCAAGTTATTGTCAGGAACTTAGCCTCAGAATTAGTAAAAGTAAAGTTCATACCAAATTTCAACTAAATAGGTAAACTTTTACTCAAGTTATCGTCGGACACGTAAACGTTACTGACTGTCAGACGGATAGGATGCATATTTTTTTGAATGTTGGTGTTTAATGTTTCTTTGATGTCATCATCATTGGGACTTTTATGAAGTTTTAACTTATCTGGTGGCGACCGCGTCTAAAATGGTTTATATCCAAACGTTTTGCACCCAGTGTTAGGAGCTTCTTCAGGGAAGGCAATGTTCATATTAAGACCAAATTAATGTAGAAGACTAAATTTGTTAATTTCATTTAAAAATTGACAACTAAACTTACTTACTTGTCTTGTACGATAAATTATATAATGTTTTATTAATATGATTACATTAGAACGTGAGACATCGGTAAAAACCTTGTTTTCTGTATTTTAAACGTTCAGGTCCACTTTGATAGTTTTTACGATTTTTAAAACTTCATCACAGCGGTGTTGCTGTTGGTTTTACTGAAACACAATTATGTATAAAAGTTGACAGTCTCGTTGTATTGATGAAATTAGATTTTTTCCCGTCCTAAAATTCCAATTTTACTTTTGAAGTTACGTGCGCGAGCGTTACGCACGAATGCTTGGGCAGATAACCCTGCCAACGAACTCGTTGGGCATTGGTAAAATGAACATGTGTATCAAATTTCGACTTAATCGATCAACTTTTACTCAAATTATCGTCATCGGTCGATTTCGTGATGGTTGATTTTGAGACGGTTGGATTTGTCACATTTGTTTTTTTCGGATTCACTCCAGGAGTCTGAATTCCTGGAGTGAATCCGAAAAAAAGCTGTAACGAGCTATAGGGAATAGGAACGGGGCCTCTACATTTCCAGTTTAGCGCTCTACCATCTAATCAATTTTTTTAAAACAATATAATTCGTGCAAATATTCACCCCTTACCTAGGCATCATCATGCCTTTAACTGAGTAATAGGAGAGGTATTCATTTTGAAACTCCTACTCTTCTACAATCATTAAACTGTTACTAGAGTGACATTTGAATGCTTGTGGAAGAATGTTACTCACCCTTTTTTTATGTAAATAGGAGTTCGTCTGTCTGTCTGTCGGTCTGTCGCTCAAATTTTGCGAACTTCCATATCTTAAAAAATACTCGTCCGACTAACAATTGGAAAATACTGGACCAAGTAATTAGGTAGTACACATATATTATAATACACCAAGTAATTAGGTAGTACACATATATTATAATACACCAAGTAATTAGGTAGTACACATATATTATAATACACCAAGTAATTAGGTAGTACACGTAATTAGGTGCTCACGTATGTGTATAGGAGAGATAGTTCTTCAAAAATTAATTATTTAAAAAGAACCATTTATTAATGAAAGAGCCACACGGCGTTTAAGATTGTAGTTTTAATTGAATTATTGATATTATTACATGTTCACATAATTCGCTAGCCATTTAGTTTATAAAAATGGTTAAATTGGCTGGTTTTATTAACATTTCTTGTATAAAAAGTAATGATTTTACATCCTGTTGAAGCTTTATAATTAATTTTTAGTCAATTTACAAATGCAATGTGCAAAAGTAGATATATTATATTTATGGTCGCAAGAGAGTTTTTATTTGATACAGTTAATTAATTAATGAAGTAGATAGAGATGGGTCTTTTAACGAGGTATATGTTGAATGAAAGCCTACTAGGTGAGTAAGAG
Organism: Gerris buenoi; assembly: GCA_001010745.2. Lineage (NCBI taxonomy): Eukaryota > Metazoa > Arthropoda > Insecta > Hemiptera > Gerridae > Gerris > Gerris buenoi. The sequence goes on along the minus strand of KZ651312.1, from coordinate 434,555 downwards.
GAATCTTGAGGAAGATATGGAAACGGCTATAAGGTACAGTACTTATCCGCCAAGCTCTGTGCAGAATTAAACTCCTATACGCTTTCCAAAGCAGGAAACAACTCTTAAGTGAAAGTCTACTTGTTTCTTTGGAAAGCCAGTTCCGTTGCATTTGACTCATCTCACTTTGAATTTCCTACTGATATTATCAAGTTTTATATTTATTTTTATATTAACTCACAAAAAAANTTCAGTAGGGAGAAAAAGTTATGATTTTGGATTAGTTGTTTTATTATTTTTTATTTGTTGAGAGGTTTATATCTTACTTAAAAGTCTTAATTTCTCTCTCGATTCTGTTTATACCTTTGCAAAGATAATAAGAAGCGTATATAAGCTAATATATTGACGTATCATTTTATTTTTATATCCGTTTGACATTATTGGTTGCCTTGCTCTTTCAGGATCTACATTAAGGCCATTTTTTGAGCTGAGTCAAGCGAAGCTTTTATACTGCATTTTACATTCGGTTGTGCACATACTCCTGAACGGTTGAACCGATCCACAGGAAGGTATAAATCTGAAATGGTCTAAATCGGTACACAGGGGTACTGGGTACAAAAGTTAAAATAGTATATATGCCCTTCATGATGCATGTCGTTGGAAAGCTCTTTAAAAGTACAGTTATTTTTGTTATGTTCAATGTTGTCATATTTTCATTTAAGAGGGGGTAAAATAGACTTTTTTTTTGTTGTTAAAAATGGAAAAATCATTATACGGTTTTATGTAAGTCATAAAACCATCTTCCTTGTCCNGAATGCTTGTGGAAGAATGTTACTCACCCTTTTTTTATGTAAATAGGAGTTCGTCTGTCTGTCTGTCGGTCTGTCGCTCAAATTTTGCGAACTTCCATATCTTAAAAAATACTCGTCCGACTAACAATTGGAAAATACTGGACCAAGTAATTAGGTAGTACACATATATTATAATACACCAAGTAATTAGGTAGTACACATATATTATAATACACCAAGTAATTAGGTAGTACACATATATTATAATACACCAAGTAATTAGGTGTTCACGTATGTATAGGAGAGATAGTTCTTCAAAAATTAATTATTTAAAAAGAACCATTTATTAATGAAAGAGCCACACGGCGTTTAAGATTGTAGTTTTAATTGAATTATTGATATTATTACATGTTCACATAATTCTCGAGCCATTTAGTTTATAAAAATGGTTAAATTGGCTGGTTTTATTAACATTTCTTGTATAAAAAGTAATGATTTTACATCCTGTTGAAGCTTTATAATTAATTTTTAGTCAATTTACAAATGCAATGTGCAAAAGTAGATATATTATATTTATGGTCGCAAGAGAGTTTTTATTTGATACAGTTAATTAATTAATGAAGTAGATAGAGATGGGTCTTTTAACGAGGTATATGTTGAATGAAAGCCTACTAGGTGAGTAAGAGGAATCTTGAGGAAGATATGGAAACGGCTATAAGGTACAGTACTTATCCGCCAAGCTCTGTGCAGAATTAAACTCCTATACGCTTTCCAAAGCAGGAAACAACTCTTAAGTGAAAGTCTACTTGTTTCTTTGGAAAGCCAGTTCCGTTGCATTTGACTCATCTCACTTTGAATTTCCTACTGATATTATCAAGTTTTATATTTATTTTTATATTAACTCACAAAAAAAAAAAAAAAAATTCTATACACCCTATTAAAAGAGACGGGTACTTTATAAGAAGTACCTTTTTTTGCAGGAAGTCTAGGTTAAATACTTACTTTAAGTTACTTAATTAAGTACACTGACTAAATCTAGTAATATTTTACACTTAATGCTTGATTTGTTGGGAAAAAAATCTCTTTTAAGAACTTAATTTAGAGAACTCTCACTTAAGTAATAAAAGTATTCTATATTCTATATGCTTATTAACACATATCCTTACTACATTTTCTAAAAAACAATATCAGTTTTCCACGATTTTTAGCTATAAGTTTACATAAAAAAAAAAAAATTGTGCAAACTTGAAATTAAAAATGAGTCCGATTTTTATTTTTAAAGAATTACTTCTTTTAGCTTTTTTACTGCACTGGTAAGAGCCGGTTTTTATTATTTTTTATTTGTTGAGAGGTTTATATCTTACTTAAAAGTCTTAATTTCTCTCTCGATTCTGTTTATACCTTTGCAAAGATAATAAGAAGCGTATATAAGCTAATATATTGACGTATCATTTTATTTTTATATCCGTTTGACCATCATTATTGGTTGCCTTGCTCTTTCAGGATCTACATTAAGGCCATTTTTTGAGCTGAGTCAAGCGAAGCTTTTATACTGCATTTTACATTCGGTTGTGCACATACTCCTGAACGGTTGAACCGATCCACAGGAAGGTATAAATCTGAAATGGTCTAAATCGGTACACAGGGGTACTGGGTACAAAAGTTAAAATAGTATATATGCCCTTCATGATGCATGTCGTTGGAAAGCTCTTTAAAAGTACAGTTATTTTTGTTATGTTCAATGTTGTCATATTTTCATTTAAGAGGGGGTAAAATAGACTTTTTTTTGTTGTTAAAAATGGAAAAATCATTATACGGTTTTATGTAAGTCATAAAACCATCTTCCTTGTCCGAATTTTTTTAAATGATAAGATGCTGAATTTTTTTGTACTAAAAATTCATCAACTAACGAAGAGATATTTCCGTCAATCTTCATTTCCTTTTATAATGGCAAATCTTTTTTTTTCCGAGCCTATAAACCACTAATTAACATTTTTTTGAATGTTGGTATCGATCGCATATTGTATAGATATGCAGAAAAATGAACAGGAAGCAATTACGTTAGATCATTAAAAGTCTTTTTCCTTACTAACTAAGGAAGGATATTTTACCATGATATTATTCATTCATTTAATTCACTCCTCGTATCCATTTTTCTGATGTTATATTAATGCGTTTCCATATAGCCGGATCGAGAAAATCTCCCAGCTGATGTTATGGTTTAAACGGAGATTGCACCGAGCTGTAAGGCTTTGAAGCAAGAATGCGTCTGGAAGGAAATTAATCTTGTATATTCATTGATACGTGAAGTGAATAATTTCACTTTTTATACAAAACGTTTTTTTTAATACGTTTAGATTTAGTTTCTTTAAACAAATTGATTTAAATATAATAGTTAATTAATTAAAACAATTAAATCAGTCCGAAACAGTTGAGATACACTTTTGTAAACATATTTTTTTTGTTTTTCAAATTATCTTCAATTCTTTCTTATATACTATATTTCCCCCTCTATTTATTGCTTAACCCAACAAGAATTGTAATTTGTTATGAGTGCTATAGTTAATATTGTATATTTGGCTTGTGCTTTTACAACAGGAAAAGTAAGTAGTCCAGTGACTACTTTATTAGGAGTTCAATTGGAGGATTGGAATGGTCTAATAAAGATTCATAGAATGTGTGATAACGGAATCCTTCCTTATAGACATTTTTATTGTATTTGTCCCCAGTCTCCTTTTTCTTATCTCTTAAATATTATTTTATCTCAAGTAGGGAGAAAAAGTTATGATTTTGGATTAGTTGAGAGGGACNGCTGGGCATTGGTAAAATGAACATGTGTATCAAATTTCGACTTAATCGATCAACTTTTACTCAAATTATCGTCATCGGTCGATTTCGTGATGGTTGATTTTGAGACGGTTGGATTTGTCACATTTGTTTTTTTCGGATTCACTCCAGGAATTCAGACGCTGTAACGAGCTATAGGGGACTTCGTTATAAAAAATCAAATGTGAATGTTTCCCTGCCGAATTATTTCGAACACATATTCATATTCTTATGATTACTATTTATAGTTATGGCGCATCAGGGCAGAGTTTTAGAACAGGTGCGTTGCAGAGCCGTATAGTCTTCTAAAACTGATTTTCTGTCGTCGCGTCGTATCTCAGGGGTTACAACTTAATGGTTGCGGCTTAAACGCTGTTATCAGTGGTTTGCGTCAACGAAGTGAATTGTTATATATTTTTCCCCCTATTCAAATGATAAAATTATTTCGAAATTAATTCCTTTTTCTTATTCATTACACGTGTAGAGAGTAAGCCTTGAATAATCTGATTTTCTTGGAAGAAGTTTAACATAATCAAATTCTGAAGCTCCAGAACTTTTTAACTTACCACGTTGTTTTTTATTACAAAAAAAAAACCTGTCCGATACACAACTCGTACTAACGCTTCTCGTGTATCAGTATGTATTTTTAATTTAAATCAAATTATAATTATTATTAACACTGGGAGACAGACAGAGAAACATTGACTCCAGCGCCGGGATTTGAACCACGGGCCTCTACATTTCCACTGGAAATTTTCCAGTGTAGCGCTCTACCATCTAATCTATTTTTTAAAACAATATAATTCGTGCAAATCTTCACCCATGCCTAGGCATCATCATGCCTTTAACTGAGTAATAGGAGAGGTATTCATTTTGAAACTCCTACTCTTCTACAAGCATTAAACTGTTACTAGAGTAACATTTGAATGCTTTTGGAAGAATGTTACTCACCCTTTTTTTATGTAAATAGGAGTTCGTCTGTCTGTCTGTCGGTCTGTCGCTCAAATTTTGCGAACTTCCATATCTTAAAAAATACTCGTCCGACTAACAATTGGAAAATACTGGACCAAGTAATTAGGTAGTACACATATATTATAATACACCAAGTAATTAGGTGTTCACGTATGTATAGGAGAGATAGTTCTTCAAAAATTAATTATTTAAAAAGAACCATTTATTAATGAAAGAGCCACACGGCGTTTAAGATTGTAGTTTTAATTGAATTATTGATATTATTACATGTTCACATAATTCTCGAGCCATTTAGTTTATAAAAATGGTTAAATTGGCTGGTTTTATTAACATTTCTTGTATAAAAAGTAATGATTTTACATCCTGTTGAAGCTTTATAATTAATTTTTAGTCAATTTACAAATGCAATGTGCAAAAGTAGATATATTATATTTATGGTCGCAAGAGAGTTTTTATTTGATACAGTTAATTAATTAATGAAGTAGATAGAGATGGGTCTTTTAACGAGGTATATGTTGAATGAAAGCCTACTAGGTGAGTAAGAGGAATCTTGAGGAAGATATGGAAACGGCTATAAGGTACAGTACTTATCCGCCAAGCTCTGTGCAGAATTAAACTCCTATACGCTTTCCAAAGCAGGAAACAACTCTTAAGTGAAAGTCTACTTGTTTCTTTGGAAAGCCAGTTCCGTTGCATTTGACTCATCTCACTTTGAATTTCCTACTGATATTATCAAGTTTTATATTTATTTTTATATTAACTCACAAAAAAAAAAAAATTCTATACACCCTATTAAAAGAGACGGGTACTTTATAAGAAGTACCTTTTTTTGCAGGAAGTCTAGGTTAAATACTTACTTTAAGTTACTTAATTAAGTACACTGACTAAATCTAGTAATATTTTACACTTAATGCTTGATTTGTTGGGAAAAAAATCTCTTTTAAGAACTTAATTTAGAGAACTCTCACTTAAGTAATAAAAGTATTCTATATTCTATATGCTTATTAACACATATCCTTACTACATTTTCTAAAAAACAATATCAGTTTTCCACGATTTTTAGCTATAAGTTTACATAAAAAAAAAAAAAATTGTGCAAACTTGAAATTAAAAATGAGTCCGATTTTTATTTTTAAAGAATTACTTCTTTTAGCTTTTTTACTGCACTGGTAAGAGCCGGTTTTTATTATTTTTTATTTGTTGAGAGGTTTATATCTTACTTAAAAGTCTTAATTTCTCTCTCGATTCTGTTTATACCTTTGCAAAGATAATAAGAAGCGTATATAAGCTAATATATTGACGTATCATTTTATTTTTATATCCGTTTGACATTATTGGTTGCCTTGCTCTTTCAGGATCTACATTAAGGCCATTTTTTGAGCTGAGTCAAGCGAAGCTTTTATACTGCATTTTACATTCGGTTGTGCACATACTCCTGAACGGTTGAACCGATCCACAGGAAGGTATAAATCTGAAATGGTCTAAATCGGTACACAGGGGTACTGGGTACAAAAGTTAAAATAGTATATATGCCCTTCATGATGCATGTCGTTGGAAAGCTCTTTAAAAGTACAGTTATTTTTGTTATGTTCAATGTTGTCATATTTTCATTTAAGAGGGGGTAAAATAGACTTTTTTTTGTTGTTAAAAATGGAAAAATCATTATACGGTTTTATGTAAGTCATAAAACCATCTTCCTTGTCCGAATTTTTTTAAATGATAAGATGCTGAATTTTTTTGTACTAAAAATTCATCAACTAACGAGGAGATATTTCCGTCAATCTTCATTTCCTTTTATAATGGCAAATCTTTTTTTTTCCGAGCCTATAAACCACTAATTAACATTTTTTTGAATGTTGGTATCGATCGCATATTGTATAGATATGCAGAAAAATGAACAGGAAGCAATTACGTTAGATCATTAAAAGTCTTTTTCCTTACTAACTAAGGAAGGATATTTTACCATGATATTATTCATTCATTTAATTCACTCCTCGTATCCATTTTTCTGATGTTATATTAATGCGTTTCCATATAGCCGGATCGAGAAAATCTCCCAGCTGATGTTATGGTTTAAACGGAGATTGCACCGAGCTGTAAGGCTTTGAAGCAAGAATGCGTCTGGAAGGAAATTAATCTTGTATATTCATTGATACGTGAAGTGAATAATTTCACTTTTTATACAAAACGTTTTTTTTAATACGTTTAGATTTAGTTTCTTTAAACAAATTGATTTAAATATAATAGTTAATTAATTAAAACAATTAAATCAGTCCGAAACAGTTGAGATACACTTTTGTAAACATTTTTTTTTTGTTTTTCAAATTATCTTCAATTCTTTCTTATATACTATATTTCCCCCTCTATTTATTGCTTAACCCAACAAGAATTGTAATTTGTTATGAGTGCTATAGTTAATATTGTATATTTGGCTTGTGCTTTTACAACAGGAAAAGTAAGTAGTCCAGTGACTACTTTATTAGGAGTTCAATTGGAGGATTGGAATGGTCTAATAAAGATTCATAGAATGTGTGATAACGGAATCCTTCCTTATAGACATTTTTATTGTATTTGTCCCCAGTCTCCTTTTTCTTATCTCTTAAATATTATTTTATCTCAAGTAGGGAGAAAAAGTTATGATTTTGGATTAGTTGAGAGGGACTAAAGCAGGTCTTTTCTTCCCTGAACTCAAAAAGTAGGAATAAAAAGTAAAAGTAGGGCGAAAAAGTAAGTACTGCCAACTTAATTATTTTATAAATAGTAGAGAATGAATGGCTAATGTATGTTGAAATCAGGTTGGCGGCATTGCTTTTTCAACCTTCTTTATCATTGTTTATAGCCTGCATCTAAATAACCTTCTAGTTGAGATTAATTCCAATTCTTATTTGTTTTTAATATTGAATCTTTTATATTTATGCTATTAAAAGTGCTAATGATTATTGTTATTGATTAAAATAATAAATAAAAACTTTGAAATGGACAAAAATGTGTATTTTCTCCCATCTAGAGATAAAATATTGTACGTACTTCGTGAGTTAAGTACCATTATTCCCCTCGCGATAATTATCTCCCTCGGCTGCGCATCGGGAGCTAATTAGCATAATTCGCTCGGCTTTTCCTCGGGAATCAAAAACTCTAATTCCCTCGGCTTCGCCTCGGGATTTAGAAACCATGGTTCCTTTGGCTTCGCCTCAAGAACCAACTTTTTCGCTCAGGCAATATTGGCTTACTTTACTTTCTAGGTGCATAAATAACTATTATTGTTTTTGTCCTTTATTGTTTCTCATAGACAGATTTTATTGCGTTTAACACTATTGTCCTCTATCCTTTGTCATTGATATTTTTTAAATTGTTTTATCCCTATTGTCTTATCCTTTTTCATAGCCAAATTTTATTGTGTTTCTCCCTATTCTTCTTAATATTTTCTCACAGATTTTCCCCCCTTTTGTTTTTTATCCTTTCTCAAAGTCAGATTTTATTGCGTTTAACCCTATTGTCCTCTATCCTTTGTCATAGTTATTTTTTAAATTGTTTCATCCTTATTGTCTTATCCTTTCTCTTAGATAAATTTTATTGTATTTGTCCCTATAATCCAGTATCCTTTGTCATAGATATTTGTTTAATTGTGTTTGTTCCTATTTTTCTTTTTCCTTTCTCATAAACTAATTTTATTGTGTTTCTCCCTATTCTTCCTTTTCTCATTAATGTTTTTTAATGGGTTTGTCCTTATTCTCTTATAGCCATATTTTTATTATTTTTAATGTAACTCTCTTTTATCCTTTCTCTTAGACATAATTTTATTATCATTGTTCCAATTTTGATGTGTTGTTTTGTGTCTTTATGTCTGTAACTGGATTTATCCTGGGAAAGCGGCGTATTGGTTGGTTTGATTGGTTTTCAAATGGTCAACGTTTACAATCGTTTTCGTAGTTTGAGAGGCAGGATTTTTACGTCATTACAATACTTTCTCTATGTATATTCTGCGACTAAGAGAAAGTAAAAAAATCGATCAGAGGCAATTCAGATAAACTTTCAGATTCAGATTCCTCTAGTTTTAGCGCTATTATTTTGTAAACTATATTTTTCCGTTTATAAAACCTACAATATGATATAAGAGCATAGTTTTGCCTTTTATTTAAAATCTAAATAAAATTTTGATTTTCCTGGGAGTATGCGACCATTCTGATTTAGATATTCTAGACAAAATTTAATTTATACATCTTCCTTAATTTTACATTACGTAAAATTAAGACGTAAAAATTTTACTTTACGTTAAATTAAAATAAAATTGATGTAACTATAGATAGACGATGCGCGTATTCTGTGCGAACAATGAATGCAATCGTATTAACGAGAAAATTTCAGGCTAAATAGACACTTAGCGACAAAGTCACGCGAAATTGTCCGAGCACATTCGCGATACATTGTTACTAGACTGTCGCTAAATAATCTAGCGTGCCCTCACCCACACAGACATCAGAGCCAGTTGTGCAACGAATGCAACAAAATTGACCATACCCTTAAAAATTGCTCTATGCGTGCGTTTAACTCGTGCCTGAATATTGTAAGCTTATACTTAGGAGGAAAAATTGTAATTCTATAAGGTACTACATAGAGAAGAAATCCATATTCGGGAGGCATTAATGATGGTGTGAATCACCTCGAAAAATTGAAACTTAAAAATGACCATGAGTTTCAGACATTTTTGAGAATGAGTCCTGCCGATTTCAAAACCCTTCTGCAGATGGTTGGAGGGAAGTCTTTCAAAGATAGCTCTAGCCATTTTAAGAAACCATTCTAGCCGTCACTAAGTCATGGTAAGGCCTGCAAATGTTAAACTATTTTAAGTTATTATTTAAATTTGTCACCATGGTGGGCAGTAGAGAAACTACTGAAACTACTCGGAAGTAGGAAGTCTCGGAATTCGTACAGACGATGAGATGTTGCGCAACGTTGTTTCACGTTAATTTTTAAGACCTGGGACTTGTCCTGGGACATTTGTTCCGCGACGAAGTTGCTTAGTGAATACTATAGGTTTACGGAGTATTACTTCGTAGAAGTATCTTCTTTAAGGATTCTGGTAGCTACCATTCGCAACAGGATAGACGCCACTTCACTGAAGTAGCTACCTAATAAGATTATTGTTGTGTAGTCCCTTTTTGAAAGCTGAAGATCTGGGTTCGATTCTCGATCCAAATACATCGCGATAGAAATGGGTAGCTACTTAAAGCAGCGTCCATCCTGTTTCCATTGCAATTTATACGGTTCATGCAACAGCTGATAGAACGAAATACAAACGTGTCATCCAGTACACAAATAGCTTTATAAGCCTTTTAGCGAGCCTAAACCTTTCACGGGCTCTTATTTCACGGATTGAAAAATAAAAAAATAGGTCCGAGACAACTCAGACAAACTTTCTCATACATTCGAGTTAATGTTGTATGTAGCCCAGTGTTTTCCACTTACTAGTTTTCATATGTAAATTTAATTATTATTGAACATTTGATCAAAATATATAATAAAAATAACTTCTCCTCGACGGGGAATCGAACCCGGCCTCTCTCCGTCCGCGTTTTAAGCTATTTTCTCCAGAACTAGATTTTTCCAGGGAAAACAGCTTATATCATTAGCTTCGTATTTAAATGGGCTATAGTTTACAATTTTTTAATCAATATCGTCGGAACCGTTTTCGAGAAATAATTTTTTTCATGTTTTTTTCCGAGGTTTTGGGGGTAGCACCCCCAAATTTGGAGCTATAATTCATTTCTCGATTTCGCTTCGGGGTATGATTTTTCTATACATATATGCCAAATTTCGGCAAACATTTTTTAGCCAAAGCTCCAGGCGTCTGCACAGGCAGACGAAAAACCACTTTTTTGGACTCAGGGGACCTCAAAACGTGTAAATCCATCAAAATCAAATTTTCGCGCCGTCACAATACTTTCACTTTATATGAGAAAGTAAAAAGAAGAATTATCTTACTTTACTTATATCACATGAAATATTTCTGTGTTCTTGAAAAAAACATTTTTGGTAAATTATAAAGTACGCTAACACTAAACCACTGTTTTTGATAAAGGACTGACCTCGGTTAGGTTCAATAAATTTGAAAAAAAGAAAAAATCTTTTTTATTTTTTAGTATCTTATTTAGTATTAATTCATGTAGTGATGAAATGTGAGAAAGACGATAGTTTATACAATTTTACATATATTAATTGATATAATCTGTATAATCTCTGAATTATCAGTATATAATAATATAAATGTTTTTGAGTCATTCATAAGCCATTTTACACTAGGATAACTTCACGTTTTTAGGATTATCACTTCATCATATAGTTTTTTTTTATCATTTCATTATATTTATCATCTTCACTCGAATAAACTCCCTTCAGATTATGGAATATTGCTTTATTCAAAATTAGAACAGAAATGTATAGTTCGTTTTATTAGCAATTTAATTTAATTCTATTTTATTTTATTCACTATAAGGAGTTATACGGGTTATAGGCATGTCAAAATAAAACAATATTGCGTGTTGCTTATTAGATTAACTTTTACTGGAAACAACATAAATGAAATTCACATGGAAAAATAATTATAGTATTAGAATAAATAAAATAAAATTTATTCGGCGAAAAAAATAAATAAACTTTTCACTTGGATTTTTTTTTTGGTTCTTACTTTAAACATCATGATGACATTGATACGGCGAAGATAAGAAGTTCAAGATGAGTCGACGCCGTCGGAATACTACTCAATTATATAAATGGTTTAAATTCAATTCTGCTTAATATTAAGTTTATAAATAATTATAGTATAGTAATTATACATAATTACGTCTTTACTGTAGGCTTGCTAAATGGTAAAGACGAATGGGGAAAAAATAATGTATTCTCAATCTGTTGACATAACTTCTTAATGTTCACCAAACCCTGTTCAATTCTGAAAATAATTACTTTTTTAATTATTAAAGATTATGGCTTTAAAATTGCTGCAAAACATTTTTTTGCGTCTTAACTGTTTGAAGTCTGGGTACAAATGGACTAACCGGCCAACGGTACATAACTTACAGTCTGTGCCAAACGAGAGTTAGTGCGTTGATAGCGCGGGAAATCGAGTGACTCACAGATTGGCCAACCTCTGAGGAAAATATAAAACCACTACTTTACCTTCTTATATGGTTATCCAGAGGGCAAATCGTGAGCTCTCATTGGCTCCCCACCCCATTTGCTAGTTTTTCACACGCTGTCAACGCATGAACTTTCGTTTGACACAGACTGTAAGCCCCGTTGGCACGATAGTTGCGGTCATGATATCAACTTTCGCATTAACAATCACCGTGTGAACTACGTGGTAGATTCTGTCATCACTCTATCTCGTCTGTCGAGATAGTTAAGTGTTTGTTGTGTAGTTGTGTAGTTGAGTGTGTTGTGTGATAGTTAAGTCTATCAGAGCTGTGAGAGTACTTATGCGCCAGATTTAAAAACTACCACGCTAGATACTTTGGCTTATTGTTTGTTTAAACTTTTATATCGTGTGAAATTAGATCTAGGAGATAGCAAAAATTAATATAATAGCTTGCTTTATATTTGATATAAGTTTTTGTTATTTTCGACAATATAAATATTTCGTTTGCAGTTAAATTTATTATAATATTATTATATATATAATTTAATGCTCTGCTTCTTTATCCAATTCAGATATGTAGGATATAGATATAGATATTAAATATAACTTTGAGTACAAGACCAAGACAATAAGTTTTGACGTATGTTAAGTCCCGCCGTGTAGACCACACCTCTATGACATTGACTTACATGATCGTACTATCGTGGTATAACTATCACCGTGTAAACAGGGATTAAGTGATATTAAAATCAAGTAAATCTATTTGTATCTATTGTATGTAAACAGGGATTAAGAGATATTAAAATCAAGTAAATCTATTTATGCATATTATTGGGCCTTCTTTTAATAGGCCTTATCTTTTAATATTTAACATAATTAGATATTTTATTAATTTCCCTTAATATGAATGATTGGAGGTAAAGGACTAGAAAATGTTTAAATTGGATGAAAGAACACAAAAATGAAATTTTAACATTGTATTTTTGATAAATATTTTAACATTACGTTGACACATTCTTAAAGCATGCCCGAAACAGGTTACACTTGATTATTTGCGGAGTACATATCTCCTGTAATTAAGGGTAATTGAAACAGTTATTTACTTTTTCTTTTATTTGTTTCTTTTAACCAAAAAAATCACGTCTTGTTCAGAAACCATCTTGATTTTGTTAATTTCATTAACTAGTTGTATTCCATTAAACAATTAACACAAAGAAACAATTTTTTTACTCCAGTTATTTCAATTTATATCTCGTTATAATGTCATTTTGTTTAACTGCAGGAAGCGTAAAATTAGTTTCACTGCTATAATAAATATAATCTATGAATTTATTCATTTCATAAGTTCACTTTCATTTTATGGCACAGTACATTGTTTAGTTTAAATGTAGTTTTATATAGTTGTAAAGGTAATTAACAGTTTTATTATCTAAGATTTAGGGAATTGTCTTTTACATTATTCAATTATTTTTTTGTAGATCATAAATATATTTGTTATTATTTATAATAGCTTTCAACTGGAAGATTCACTAATTTATTTTTAATTGAAAACCATCATAAATTATTATTCTTTTTGTTACTTTTACTTTCTCTCATATACCTAGAATAAATAGAGAGGTAACATTGCGATAGCGCCAAAATTCGAATTTAATTTAACTTTTTATGGATTTATACCGTTAAGTACAAGTCCCCTGGGTTCAAAAAAGTGTTATAAAGGTATTATGTCTACTGATGAATAATCTCAGTGTGAAAGATATTTTTTTTTTTTTTTGCTCCAAAATTCCTTCTATTTTAGGTTTCAGATGGAGACCTTTAAATGAAAATCGAAAATCATCTTGAACGTTGAGGTGATTTCGATATTTATTATTCATGAATTAAAGGCTGTACAAAATGGTGTAATTGTTTTAACGCTTTCATAGATGTTGTACAATTAGCAATTAGCCTAAACTCAAAGAATTTTTCATAATTGTGATAATTTTTTAGAATTTCGTTACTTTCTATGACTATAACTAGGTCATAGTTTAACTATAACTACAAAATTTAATCTGACTGACAGTTTATTTTATTTAACTTAATGGATTACACTTAAAAATCGAAAATAACAAAAAAAGGTCTATTGAAAATATTTTAAATCTTATTTTAACCGCATAGTTGCATACCCCTAGCAAAACATTCGCGGACCAACCTTTTGGGAACCACTGATCTATAGTATGTTCTGACGCTTTGGTCCTAAACTATTGGCTAATTTTTTATGAAATCTGGTGTATATGTTTAGAAAGTTGCACCCCGATAAAAAGAAAAGAAAAAGGGAAATAAGTTTTAGCTACAAATTTGAAGCACAGCTCCCCTAAAACCCCCTACACTACAGTATTGTTATGTGTATATAAGAAAGTTTTATTCTGAATTATTAAAAAAATATTCTTTTTATTTTCAATTTACATTTTACTAAGTAAAATGTATAAGTAAAATGCTGCCTGTGCAGAAGGAGGAGCAATAAGTAATATGTTGCCTGTGCAGAAGGAGGAGCAATAAGTAATATGTTGTCTGTGCAGAAGGAGGAGCAATAAGTAATATGTTGTCTGTGCAGAAGGAGGAGCAATAAGTAATATGTTGTCTGTGCAGAAGGAGGAGCAATAAGTAATATGTTGTCTGTGCAGAAGGAGGAGCAATAAGTAATATGTTGTCTGTGCAGAAGGAGGAGCAATAAGTAATATGTTGTCTGTGCAGAAGTCTAAACTATTGGGCCGATTTAAATGAAATTTGGCATAATATGTAAGCCTAATTTCGTCTACATCGGCTTGTAGTGCTTTGTGCTTTATACTACCTATCTAATTTCCATAAAATCATGGTAGTAACACCAGTCTTGTGATAGAGTTATCATATTGCCCAACAAACGCTTAATTAATTGTAAGAGATTTGTAAAATACAAATAATTTTGTCTTACCAAAATAAACTGAAATAATAACCGTGCAAACAGTAGAAAGTGAAATGTAGCTTTGATATGCGCGTGCAGTGGATCCTTTTCGATAGAAGATAAAGACGATTATCAGACCGAAAACAAAACTTGGAGATTCACTTTTTATTTTTTTCGACAGTGATAGAACCCCTCTAGCACTAATTAATTCGGTGGCGGCGAAAACCAATCTTATTTCAATACAAGACATGAACTAAATCGTGTTTACTGGTCATTAATATCTTAACTGAGTGGACCAACTCCTCTAATAAACATGTTTTGGAGAAAGAAAGGAAAAAAAAGTGTTAATTATTAATTTAAAAGCAAATATCATATCTTCTTTTAGCTTTCTCGTCGTAATTAACTATAAATGAAATATAAATGAAGAAGTTTTTATGACTTGTTAAACTGAATCTAATGTAGTTCTAAATGGTTTCTTTCTTTGATAATTCTTTTATTTGACATTATGCTTTTTCTAAAGGATTGATTCTTGAATGTCATTTACAAATTATCACAGATTATTGAATGATTTTTGTTATATTTCTCTGAAGGAGTATGAACCCCTTTTTTTTCTTTCTCATATAAGCGATATTAATAGAGAGGGGGTATTGTAATGGCGCGATCAATCAAATTTTGATGGATTATTTACTTTTTAAGTTCCCCGGAATCCAAAAATGGGGATTTTTAAAAAATTATGTTATCTAATGTTTGTGCAGAGGGCAGAGAGCCTAAACGTGGCCTAAACCAGTGGTTCTTAACCTTATGGTAACCACGGCCCCCTTAAAATCTCCAAATATAATATATATAGTACCTAAATACCTTTCGAGGCCCCCCGGTTAAGAATCAATGGCCTAAACTACAGGGCTGACTTTGATGAAGTCTAGAAATATTTTAAAACCCTTCTCTTCAAATTCACTCGAAAGAGCGTGAAAAATCATTTCTCAAAAACGGTTTCAACGATTTTGATTAAAAAATTTAATTATAATGTATTCAAACAAACTGTCTCTCCATTGAATAGACAGTTTATTTAAATTCATTTAAATGTTCTCTATTAACAGTTTAATTCCTGAACCATATACAAGTAGTTTTCGCGGGAAGAATCTCGTTCTTGATAAAATATCTATAATTCCAATGGATGAGAGGTCTGGTTCAATTTCCCGCCAGGTAGAAATAATTTTTGATAACTTGTTCAGTAATAAATTAAATCTGACATAAAAAAAAACAAGTAAGGCGCGCTTCACGTAGGTACGTGAGGCGATAATCGCCGATTTCTGTACAATTAAGTTTAAGTAAAATTATCAAGTGTAAAATTTTAATAGTTGCACGTTATTTTTCTACACTTCAAGACCTAAATTGATGTATAAGATGTCATGGTGATTAAAAACTTTTTTTTAGTCGTCCGCCATATAGACCGCCATGTTGAAAATATTAAATGTGAAAACTCCAAAAAGTGTATAGTTGTCACAAATGCCGAGATGCACCTGTGTGCCGAATTTCATGTTCCTAGCTATATTATTTTATGAATTGAAACTTGTCAACGGACAGACACCAACAAACAGACAGACAGAGCCGTTGTATATAAGGGTTCTTTTTTGCTTCCGAGCTTACCGAAGGTAACGGAAGCATTGTGTTCACTTTTGAGAACGAAAAACTTTTATGTCTCCAATTTTAAAAATTCCAAGACAGAAATCCTGTGTGTCCGTAATTTTTCCTGTGTGTCCTGTCTGTGTGTCTGCAAATTTTGAAACTTCCGACGATAACTTGAGTAATTCTTGATCGATTTTTTATTCTTTGATGACATTTGAAAGACATGTTCATTTTACCAATGCCCAGGACGAGTTCGTTGGACAACGTTATCCTTCCAAGCGTACACGCGTAACGCTCACTCACGTAAACGTGAACTTCTAATTTAAAATTGGAATTTTAGGACGGAGAAAAAATCAAACTTCATCTATTCAATGAGACAAAAAATTTTTTCCAATACAACTTTTTAGTAAAACCAATAGCGACACCGCTATGAAGTGTTACAGATCGCTAAAACTATTAGTAGTTTTTAGACAATAAACAATAAAGTAATATAACAATAATTTTAATGTTAATAAATACATACATTGACATGATAGGAAGTACATGATAGGACGCGAGGAAGCTATGTGCCACACTAATTGGCAGTCTATTTACTTTGTAAAGAAGCCTAAAACCCGAAGGAACTAACAAATGGAAAACACTAGACTAATTAATTAATTAAGTTTTTTTTTAAGAGTTAAAAATAGTAAGAGATAATAATTGACCAGAGATAGTAATTGACCAGTTTTTTTTTATTAGAACTTCTTTATTTTTAGGCTCTGTCGTGTCTGTGTTCATATTCGAACTCGGCTGTGACAAGACTGTATTGTATAATATGTCAATTGTAAACACCATACTCTGAGATCAACGTCCAGAGATGAATGATTTCCTATAATGTATCTTGTTTCTATTGTATGGATGGAGTATACAGGGATTTTTTTTTTTCTGAAAGAATCCGCTTACTAAAGTACTTTTGATGATCGTCGTTTGATGATCATTCTTATAATTGCATTAGCGCACGATACTGTCATGACATGATAGCATATAATATTATTTGAAAACAATCGTGCCTCGTCCAACATTATTAATACGCACCCTTACATTCAAACTTGGACGTCCTTCAATGTTTGTCCTTTGTTTCAGATCACATTTCATTAGTCTTTCTTACTTAAAACTTGTTGTTGGTTATAAGAGAATTCTTAGTGAAACTATAAAATGTTTTTAATAAAAGACAAGTATAGATATACAAAGGATGTAAGGAATTGTCAAGTTAGTTATTATTTATTATTAGTTTATTGCTTCGTTTATTCCAGATAATACCATATTTTTACGGAAAATCGTACATAATAGAGATTCATATTAGTCATATCACTAAAATTGTTTCAGATTTATATTTTTATAATCAATGATTTCAAATTTTACTTTCGACAAATATTATTATATTTAAAATAAAAATTATTTAATTTTAAAATTTGAATCTCAAGAGTAGTCGATCTTCTTTTTTACATCCATTAAAGCCATTGATATGAAAAAAAGTGATAACGATATAAATATAATCATTAAAAAATTGACTGCATAACTGTCATTGGTGGAGTGGTTGTTTGTAAAAACATCCTGCACCTTGAGTTTTATTAAATTCAAAACTGGTATATCAGGCTCGGGATTTAAGGTGTTTAGCACGAATCTTGGATGGAATTTGACATTCGAAGTAATATTGAAAGCTAACATTTCTTTTACACCATTGACATCACTTTCTCCTTAAGTTGAATGTGAAGCTTGTATGACTGTAAGTCGAGGTAATGGACACCATTTATTTGTCACTTTTTTTGGGGAAAAAAGTATTACGTTTTTTATGTATATATTTCGTTGCATTTTAAGGTAAATAAATAAACATGTGCTGTATAAAAAGTAGGCTTTTGGACACGTTCATCCGTCTCAAGGTTTAATATAAAGTAAAAGTTGACCGTGGAGGCTTTACCGTTTTATAGCCAAGTGTAGCCTCGTTTGAATTTACGTCAGCTTTGCGTGCCATCTTGTCCCTTCTAATAATAACTCCAGTGTGATATCCAAGAGGCTGTAGTTGCTCTTTAAAAGAGGAGGGCTTTCTAAAACCAAAAATCCTAAAACCAGCAATAATATGGTTCCAGAATGTGGGAGGTTTTGAACCATTTTTTATGTGGTGATCTACACAGCATTACGAGAATGTTTTTAAGGGACAAGAATCTTCTCTCGCGACTCCAGAGCGTGTAAATTCAGAAGAACGATAGTCGCTCAGCGACTATCGTTCTTCTGAATTTACATGGTATGAGTCGCTCAGCTAGGAAAACGGTAACATGCAAACTCAGAAGAGGAGATATCTCACCATCGCTTGAACGTCTACGCTGGTGTCGCTCCTAGGAAAATAAAGCTTTTATTTCCTAGACGCGGCTCCAGCGATAGTCGACTTTTGCCTAGGACTCCTCTTCTGAGTTTGCATATTACCATTTTCTTAGTTGAGCGACTCTTAACATACAAAATCTTAATTTTATGTTAGCGACTATCGTTCAGAGTCTATCGATGGACTCGCGTCTAGGAAAACGTACCTTAACTCCTAATTAATCACATGTCTCTTCTCTCTGGGTTTCAACCATCATCAGATTTGTCGGGTGTTTTGCGTCTATTTTTAAGTCAAGTTGTGACAGCGTTAGCTACTCGGCTAGATGTCTTGTTCGCTAGTTATCGCATTATATATCGAAGATCATATTATCATATCGAAGATATGACCTCTCAAAAAAGCGGTTTTATGCATTTCTGAGGTGAAATTGAATATGAGGTGATAAAATAATTTGCATATATCCCAAATTTACCCCCTCTTAAATGAAAATATGACAAAATGACAAAACTGTAATTAACAACAATGATTCCTAAAGTAATTAATCAGATCTCGTATCCATTACTTTTACCCCGTACCCCTGTGTACTAAAATTTAAATTTCGTAAATTCATGCAGACA
>KZ651312.1:396506-411265 GCA_001010745.2 Gerris buenoi | reverse complement strand
GTTAAAATTACTGTTATTTTGGCCTTATCGGCTTTACAAATGATAATATTATTATTCTTCTTAATAAACATTGCTGTTTTCTTCGAATCATTAAGAATTTGTTTTTCTAGAATATTTAATTGTTCTAATTTTCTAGTTTTATTATTAATAAAGTTTGTAATTTTATTAATTACCCTACTTCTTACCACTGCCGTATGATTGGATGGAAAATGATGATGGAAAATTTTGAAAATATGACCTCCCAAAACAGCGGTTTTATGCATTTCTGAGGTGAAATTGAATATGAGGTGAATGTAAAAAATATGTATTTAAAAAAAAATGGCGGTATTTTTTTTTATTTATTTTTTACTCTAAGTATTGGGTCTGGGTCGTCTGAGGGGGGGGGGGCACACGTCCCCCCTGTGCCCCCCCCCCTGGATATGCCACTGCTACTGTTATCAATAACATACAAAAAATGTCCCCAGATTATGCAATCAAACTTTCTCAGTCTTATTTTCACTGTCTTCTACAACCATTTTTCTGAATCTTTTTGCTCTTTTTTATGGCTATATTTGATCATATGAGGACATTTAATCAAAAATTTTTTATGATAATATTATCCTTTTAAATTCATTAAACATTATTTAAATACACTAATTCTTGAGCAAGTCTACTTCACATTTAAACATGCTTAACTATGTATACAAAATTTCCACAACAGACTTTATTTTAAATTTAAAGCTAATATCTATGGGCTAATTTGGATAAACCAAATGCCTTGAAAATTAGATTAGTACATATAGGTGCAAAGTGTATATAAAAGTATACGAAATGGAAAGAGAAATAAAAGGACGGATAGGTTTGAAAATTATTTAGGACAAACATAGGGCTTTTATGACCTATCATCAAAATTCCATCAAAATCGGACAAGTAGTTTTTAAGATATGTTGGTTTGCAAATATTGATCGACAGACAGTCATTTGACCAAAAATGTTTCCTGGCGTCTAAAAAGGATTTCTGATTTGAAATTTTTAAATCAGAGTCAATCGCTTTTGGTTCTTCAGAAAGATCACACAGTTTCTGTTGTCTTCGGTAAGCTCCCAAGCTTAAGTATTTAAATGTTTACGCTTGTCTTAATAAATAGAAATATAGATAAATAATTTATGAAAATAAGGTACCTTGGTCATCGAAATTCCTTCCACCCCCATCTTTATAAAATATTTATTTAATAGAAAGTGAAAGTAAAAGAAATCTAGAACATTTGGAATCTCGGTTCCATAATCCTTTGGTGGGCGTGACTCTAAAAATATTTAGAAAGAATTTGCTCAAAGGAAGAATGCGAAGAGGAAAATATTTAAGTGTATTTATTAAATTACCTGGAATATTTATTATGCAGTATGTAAATTAATACATTTACTTGGTATTTATAAATAGTTTGTTTTATGTATAGGTATTTTAAAGTAAACATTTTAGTGTCATATAATGTATCCTGCGTATTACTCCCGATTATTGATGTAAGGATTGTATTGGAGAGGCATCTAGCGAGATGTAAGTGAAACTTTAGCTTAGCCCTGTCACCACTAGAATGCGCTGCTGTCTCATTTAACATTTAACCGTATTTAACAGCTACGTTTTTATTTTTATTTTTACAAACACAGTTTTTATATAGATATAAAGTATTATATACAAATAATAATAAGAGAGAAACACAATATATTTATTAAATAAAACAATTTGTGAAGCTGCTCATTTATAATGAGTTGCTAGTACACAGCTTATTAATCAATCTCTTACAGACTATAATTCACTAACAAGTAACAATAGATTTACAAAATATAATGTATAGTCATTTAAATACACTTAGTCAACTTAGTAAAATAACTTGAAATTAAAATAATATAAATATAATAGACGTACAAGCTTGTTTAAAAGGGAATAAACAAATAGTCAGATAAAGTAAATGATAATTATTATCCATTTATGTATATGATTATTTAAGATATCTAAAGAGTCTAAAATTATAGATTCAGATATCCGCGTCAATTATTTTTTGTCAATACCAACATCTTCAAAAAAATCGGTTGTAAACTTAGGTAAGGTGCCTCTTGAGCCGAACCAGAGTCCTTTATCTTGATATTCTCTATGACCATGCGTTTCCAGAAACTTCTCTTGATAATAACCGAGACATTTATCATAGATTCTCTTTTTCTCCTGATGCACCTTCTCGCATTGGTCATTGCTTTCCTACCTCACGGTCGGGTCTATTACTAGTGCTTCTTTACTATTATCCTTAAAGGCAATAATGTCAGCGTACCTGGTGGAACCGTCCGAACCAATGCTATAAACTTCCTCGTAGCAAGTATACCCTTTCATCTTCATCAAGTCAATGATCTTTTGTTTGACGTTATGGTGACGGCGAGTAACAAAGAGCATGTTATTTGGACAATTACCAAGCACATGGGCTGGGGTTTCTGTCTCTCTACTGCATCCGCGGCAGAGGGGTCCTAACTCTCCTTATACTGGCCGCGATATAAATTAATTAATTAACTGGCGTATAAATTATTGTAAAAATAAATAAAGTTTATTTTATATTACCTATTAACCAACAAATGAGCAATAAATCCGTTTTAGATGCCCCAAGCCCAATAATGAGCTAACATTTATTATCATTTTTGCGTCTAGGTAAGCGTTTTTGAACTCGTACGATGTGGTGAACTTGACGACGAGGAGATAATTTTTTTAAAGCAATTTTTTCGAATTTAGGGAACCTTTAAACGTGTAAATTAAATAAAAATTTGAAAGTTTAACGTCAATTGGAAACTTGTCCCCCACCCCAAATAATTTTAAATAATTAAAATATAATATTTGGTCACCACAGTACTTCTTGATGTTCCAATATGTTAAATATTTCGATTTAAACTTAAAGACAGACCTGGAGTTACGAAATATATATTTTTTAAAAAAGAGCGTTATTTCAATAAAACTTTGTCTTATTTAGATGCGACGCTGTATTTGACTGATATTGAATAACTTTTTTAATTAGTGGATTTTTAGTTGAAGAGGTAAATAAATAAGCAGAGTAATTATAATGTAGGAAGGAACTTAAAGGTATAATTAAAGGAATGAAATCTTGGCTAAATTAAATGTTTTGAAGAACATTGCATAATACTGTCAGACCCATCTCTTAAATGTAACAAACTTCCGCTTTTACCTCTGACTTCATGCAATGCATAGCAATTTTTGTGTGTATAAGCATGAAAATGTACGCGTACTTATTCGGATATCTGTGTTCATACTTTTAATGCCTGTTTTTTGTTTTTATTTATCAAAAAATGTGTTAATTTCGTTAATTAAATTATGTTAGTAGAATAAAGTCTGCCTCTTTTTCTGTTCCTTACCTTCTCTTGATATATATAGGTAAAGTATTGCTTTCTCCCAAAAATATCCAAAACCGAGATTTCGATTTTAAGATAATTTGAGTAGTTTTTAGTCTGTGTCTCACGTAACATCCACTGTTTTTTAAGCTAAAAAATTGAAATTGTGACTCAGTAACCAATTTTGTTGATTCAGTTAACTCTTCGAAAATTCGGAAAACATCTAAAATATTCAAATGCTGCTGAAATTTTCACCAACTCTTTATAACATAAATATTTTATAACCTATATATTTTGCTGCCGAGCTTACCGAAGGTAACGGAAGCTATGTGATCGTTCTGAAGAACGAAAATATTTACTTTTCCTCACTACCTATAGTAGGAAAAGTATTGTTTTCACCAAAAAATTTGTTTTCGAAATTTCAACCGAATTATCCTTTTTGGGTGTTTTTAAGACCTCCTGAGTGGTTTTCAGCATGACCTCTCTATGTGTGTGTTATCATCGTAGCGCCCTTGGCATTTAACCTAGAGAGTTGAAACTTGGCAGAAAAATCAGTCCTTACCTGTAGTGGTGCCGCCCGGAAAACCAATTTTTTCCGCCATCTTGAACTCAGTTTGCTGGGTCCTGATCGGTCCTGATGGTCCTGATCGAGTTGAAATTTAGCACGAATGACAAATTTTACAAAATCTCTGTATGACAAACAAGCCCACCAAATTTCATTTTGATATTGCCTGCCATTTTGAAATTATCAAATTTTGAATTTTTAAACTTTGTCGGTTAATAATACCGAAAGTATAAATAGGTTTTTGACATATAGCATATCGTAGGAACCAGAAAAAATTAAGGAACAAATATAAAAAAAAAAGATGAAATTTCATTAATTAGTTTAAAAGATATAAGCGAATATAATTATTTATTAGTGCGATAATTTTGATGACGTCAAAGTTTGTATACATCTTTCAAAATACCGCCTAACTTTAAATAATTAAATAAAATGTAGTTATTAAAAATAAGTTTTTTTGAAGAATGATAATAAATCAGTTAGTTCAGAACGGTCACCCATCCAAGTACTGACCACGTCTAATGCTGCTTTAGCGGCCTTTGGAGTGAGGAAAACCGATATTTTTTTACTGAATTTCGTATCAATATCTGCCACCATTATGAAAATATTGACTTAAACTTTGAAACTTTAATGCTATAAAATTCTGGAACTATTTTGGCGATTGAGCTGAAATTTGCGCCAATTATATCTTTCTATAAGATAAATAATTTATCTATACTTATACTTCAACTTAATATCTGCAGCCTGCAGCCATATTGGAATTATTTGGTGAGGAAAAATTCCGAGAAGTTCCGGGACTGATTTGTTTATATTAACATTTAATAAGAAAATGAAGGGGAATCTAATTCTAATATTATATGAAAATAGCGGAAACTAAAAATCATAACATTTAGTGGAGTTTATAGGTGACACTTATTTTCGACTGAGTCTATTATAGTCCATAACCCTGATTATGTCAATAAAATTTTTACGAAANTACTTATTCAGATATCTGTGTTCATACGTTTAATGCCTGTTTTTTTTTGTTTTGTTTTTTTTTTATCAAAAAATGTGTTAATTTCGTTAATTAAATTATGTTAGTAGGATAAAGTCTGCCTCTTTTTTCTGTCCCTTACCTTTTCTTAAGATATATAGGTAAAGTATTGCTTTCTCCCAAAAAAAATCCAAAACCGAGATATCGATTTTAAGATCATTTGAGTAGTTTTTAGTCTGTGTCTCACGTAACATCCACTGTTTTTTAAGCTAAAGAATTGAAATTGTTACTCAGTAACCTATTTTTTTGATTCAGTTAACTCTTCGAAAATTCGGAAAACATCTAAAATATTCAGATATTGCTGAAATTTGTACCAATAACTCTTTATCACATATGTATACCTATATATATTTTTACTTTTCCTCACTACCTATAGTAGGAAAAGTATTGTTTTAACCAAACTTTTTTTTTTCGAGGTTTCAACGGAATTATCCGTTTTGGGTGTTTTTAAGACCTCCTGAGTGGTTTTCAGCTTGACGTCTGTATGTAAGTGTGTGCATGTGTGTGTTATCATCGTAGCGCCCATGCTATTTAACCTAGAGAGTTGAAACTTAGCAGAAAAATCAGTCCTTACTTGTAGTGGTGCCGCCCGGAAAATCAACTTTTCGCCATCTTGACCCCAGTTTTCTGAGTCATCAAAAATTTTAAAAAACCGTAATAAATCGATAATGGCCATGATCGAGTTAAATTTAACACGAATGTACCTCTCTGTATGACAGAGACCCACCAAATTTCATTTTGATATTGGCCGCCATTTTGTAGTTATCAAATTTTAAATTTTTAAACTTTTTGTCGGTTAATAATACCAAAAGTATAAATAGGTTTTTGACATATAGCATATCGTAGGAACCAGAAAAAATTAAGGAGCAAATATAAAAAAACTGATGAAATTCCATTAATTAGTTTTAAAGATATAAGCGAATATTATTATTTATTAGTGCGATAATTTTGATGACGTCAAAGTTTGTTTACATCTGTCAAAATACCGCCAAACTTCAATTATTTAAATAAAATATAGGTATTAAAAATATTTATTTTTTTAAGAATGCGATATAAATTAATTAATTAACTGGCGTATAAATTATTGTAAAAATAAATAAAGTTTATTTTATATTACCTATTAACCAACAAATGAGCAATAAATCCGTTTTAGATGCCCTAAGCCCAATAATGAGCTAACATTTATTATCATTTTTGCGTCTAGGTAAGCGTTTTTGAACTCGTACGATGTGGTGAACTTGACGACGAGGAGATAATTTTTTTAAAGCAATTTTTTCGAATTTAGGGAACCTTTAAACGTGTAAATTAAATAAAAATTTGAAAGTTTAACGTCAATTGGAAACTTGTCCCCCACCCCAAATAATTTTAAATAATTAAAATCTAATATTTGGTCACCACAGTACTTTTTGATGTTCCGATATGTTAAATATTTCGATTTAAACTTAAAGACAGACCTGGAGTTACGAAATATATATTTTTTAAAAAAGAGCGTTATTTCAATAAAACTTTGTCTTATTTAGATGCGACGCTGTATTTGACTGATATTGAATAACTTTTTTAATTAGTGGATTTTTAGTTGAAGAGGTAAATAAATAAGCAGAGTAATTATAATGTAGGAAGGAACTTAAAGGTATAATTAAAGGAATGGAATCTTGGCTAAATTAAATGTTTTGAAGAACATTGCATAATACTGTCAGACCCATCTCTTAAATGTAACAAACTTCCGCTTTTACCTCTGACTTCATGCAATGCATAGCAATTTTTGTGTGTATAAGCATGAAAATGTACGCGTACTTATTCGGATATCTGTGTTCATACTTTTAATGCCTGTTTTTTGTTTTTATTTATCAAAAAATGTGTTAATTTCGTTAATTAAATTATGTTAGTAGAATAAAGTCTGCCTCTTTTTCTGTTCCTTACCTTCTCTTGATATATATAGGTAAAGTATTGCTTTCTCCCAAAAATATCCAAAACCGAGATTTCGATTTTAAGATAATTTGAGTAGTTTTTAGTCTGTGTCTCACGTAACATCCACTGTTTTTTAAGCTAAAAAATTGAAATTGTGACTCAGTAACCAATTTTGTTGATTCAGTTAACTCTTCGAAAATTNTGGTCGATGCTATGTCTTCTAAACCAGTTCTCTCTCTAATCCATACATTGCTTTTTCTTTCTTTTCTTGATATGCCAAGCATTCTTCTCTCCATACTCCTTTGGCATACTCTTAATTTATGGATTGTTTTCCTAGGGAGAGTCCAGGTTTCGCAGGCGTATATCATGACTGGGAGAACGCAACTTTTCCATAATTTTGTTTTTTTCTTTACATCCAGGTCTGCTCTAAATAGGTGGCTGTATTTGTTGTAAGCATTCCAAGACAGTGCAATTCTTCTTTCTATTTCTTTTCCTTCGTCATCTTTGCTTATTTTGTGTCCCAGATATATGAAATTGTCTACGTTTTCTATGATATGTCCTTCCGATTCTAAGCTTGCATTCTCAACGTTTATACACATTATTTTGGTTTTTCCATAGTTTATTTCTAATCCTACTTTCTGAGATTCTTCTTTTAATTGATTTAACATTTCTTTGGCATCTTTGATGCTCGATGCTATTAAGCATTGGTCGTCTGCAAATGCCATTCTGTTGAGCCATCTACCGTCTACTTTTACACATTTCCTTCCCATTCTAATTTTCTATCGGCTTTCTGGAGGACATTGTTGAAAAGTTTAGCGGACGGTACATCTCCCTGTCTAATTCCACGTTTTACTTCTATTTTTTCTATGGCTGATCGTATTTTATATTGAAGCGTTAATCCACTATAAATAAATTCAAATATACTTCCATAGTTTTCTTCTATGCCTGACTCTTTGAGACTTTCTATTACTTCTTCTATTAATACCGAGTCGAAGGCTTTTTTGTAGTCTACAAACACTATTATTAGGGGGAATTGGTAATTATTAGCTTTTCTGATAAGTTGTTTCACTGTAAAGATGTTGTCTACGGTTGAGAAATTCGATCTAAATCCTGTCTGGTTGATACTTAGTTGTTGTTCCAGTTTGTTAGAAATTCTTTTTGTAATAATTGACATAAATATTTTGTAAGTACATGAGAGTAAGCTTATTGGTCTGTAATTGTCTATATTTAGTTTATCACCTTTTTTATAAAGTAGTAGGAGATTAGCAACAAGCCATTTTTGAGGAACTTTTCTTTGTATGAGGCATTGGTTAAAGAGATCAAGAAGGATGTTCACCAATGTTTCCCCACCGGCTTTTAACTCCTCATTCGTTATTTCGTCTGGTCCTGCTGATTTTCCATTCTTTAATCTTTTAATTGCCCACTCGACTTCACATTTGAGAATTGGCTCTACAGTCTCCTCGTTCCAATTTAGTTTGTCTTTTTTCTTATTATTTGGTGNTTAATTTTATTTATTTATTTTTATTTTATTTTATTGTTTTTTTTGTTTTTTTATCTAAAACCGTATTTTATTGTATTATAGATTATTCTAATCTATGATATAACGGATGCTAATTCAAAAATCTTGTACATAATACGTTAAGTTAATCAAAGTAATAGAATTCCTGTTACAAACCATGTATGCTATTCTGCATAACTTAAATGTAATGTAGGACCAATATCAACCAACCAAGTTCTAGTAACCTAAAATTTATTTATATTTTTTCCTCGTTTATTATATTTACTATTAACTATTACTAAGCACATAAACAGTAAAGCTAACGAAACACACTTCTAGTAAAATATCCGTGACCAAAGTTGATAGTAGTAAGAGTATGACAAGAACAAATGCCTCTCCACATAAACAAAAAAAAGCTTTCAAAAAGGCTTTGAAAAGCCAGCTGTCAGCCTCTCGGCCATCATCAGTGTCTATAATAATCATCAATAAGAAAAGAATCAACTACTTAATACATTACTTAATGAAGACGGCCAGAAGTTTGTGGTTATAAAGTTAAGGTTTCATTGCTGGAGGTATGATTTGATTTTGTCTTACTAGTAGAGTGTGTTTTAATGCTTAAATCACTATGGAAAAACCAACGTTGAATTTGGAGTAGAACGTGTATAATATTACATTGAATATTTTAAAAATATAAAACCCATTTTAAAATTAATATTATGCACATGGATGTAAATGGAATATTTCTTGGAGCTAGTGTATTGTGCTGTGTGGCTCTAAGTAATAAAAAATTTCAAGTAACAGTAAAAATTAATTAAATTTAAATGTAATGCTTGTGAAACAATAAAAATTTGAATTCTGTATTTTTGGGCAAGAAGAGTGTAATGTTTCATAAATTGTATTCAAATTATCATAACATATGTTGCAATTAAAATTATTTACATTAAATTAAAATTAAAATAGACTGCCAATTAATGTTGCTCATAACTCGCGTCCTGTCACGTTTTATAAGCCATATTATTTTGTAACTAAAGGTGAAACACACGGGATAGAAAACTAGCGTATAGTTTTTACTATAGACATAGACTACTTACTTTACTATAGACACAACAAGTATAGTTTTAATTCCTTCTCGTGTGGGCCCCTCTGTATAGCAATATTTCTGTATGTATAGCATATAATTCGACTATAGGATAGTAAAGTATACGTATAGCTGACTAAAACTAGAGCTCGTGTAGGCATAAATGCTAGTTTACTATAGCTATAGAAAACTATACGCTATAGTTTTCTATCCCGTGTGTTTTCACCTTTATTTAATCGTTTCCCTCGTTTTTTTAAAGTGACAAAATGGTTTTGATTTTTTACATGAATTTAAATATCAATTTAGTAAAAGTTAAAGAGCGCAGACGGTTGAAATTAATATGGCGATATCTTCGATCTACTTTTGACAACCCATCCAAATTTCATAAAAATCATACGAGTGCTTTTGAAGATAAAGGTGTAAATAATTGTACGTTTGTGCGCATATATAAGAGAAACAAACAGACGCAGAAGGTTGAAGGGACTAAAAATGGGCTAAGTATGACCTACGTGTAGTTTTTAAGATATATTAATAGTTAGCTGAAATTGAGCAGACAGACTGACAGGCTATTAGACATTCATGGAACCAAAAATGTTCCTTGATGTCTGAAACGGATTTCTGTCTTGGTAATTTTGAAATCGGAGACAAAATATTTTCGTTCTTCAGAACTATCACATAGCTTCCGTTACGTGTAAGCTCGTTCGGTAAGCTCGGAAGCAAAAGAATAAATAAACAGAAATATTGTAGTATTTACTCACATCAAGCGTATAGTGCTGCGCCATGTGATAAAACTAGTAACTAACTAATAAATATAGGCGAACAAGTAATAAACAATGTATAAAATAGTTATTTACGCAACAAGGGAGAGAAGTATGTTTTCCTGCTCGAGGTTAGGTTTTCTCCTGAGGCACCGCCGAAGGAGAAAACTTCATTAGCTCCCGAGGCCGTAAGGCCGAGGGAGATAAACGAGTTAGCTCCCGAGGCTTGCCGAGGGAGATAACTATAGTATTAGCTCTCGAAGCTTGCCGAGGGAGAGAATCCCGAGAGCAGAAATACTTCGATCCATGTTGCGTATTAAATATTTTATCTACGACTAGTACACCATGGGTAATAGCTTTTAATAGTTTTTAAATTTAAAAGTTTTTAAATATAAAAGTTTTACCTAATAATTCACGTAATTTAATCACCTTAAACTAATATTTAGTTAATTGATTTATTAAAATAACAATTTGTATACTAAATGTATACGTTTTTAATTTAAAGACTTTGTATGATAACCTAAAGTAACTTTCCCGAAAAATTAGTAAACAAAACAGCTAAAAAAACATTACTACCAACATAATACTTAAAATTTACCTAAAAAAATATCTTTTAAGTTGGTATGATAGTTTTTTTACTTCTAATGGAGGGAAGTAACACTTTCCTCCCTGTTATTAGCAATGTAAATCCCACTTACAGTGCAAGTCGTAGATAAATATTATTTATACTCGCATCTAGCTTTTAGTGCTGCGCCATATGATATAACTATTAACTAACACATAATGTAACATTTTTAAATTATCTTGATACTTAAAGATATTGCTCCTTCAGATCAAAGAAAAATTGTTGACTCCGCAATTTAATTTGTTTTTTAATTAGAAGACATTTAGAACTTATATGTTGGTTCTTTGTTACCTTGTATATTTTTCTGGCTTCACTTGTGGAACTTTCCGATGCCAATCAATATTAACACAAGCCTGACTCGTGTCTACTTAGAAGTATTGATAGTGTCTTAAAGTAAAAGGTATGAGAAAGAAGTTAATGCTCTTAATTGTCTAAGCTAGAAGCCATTGAAAATATAAAAATAATTCAGAGAACCTTTTCCTGCATTTCTTTACAAAACATAATATTTATTTTTTTTTAAAAAGTTTTCATGCTAATATCAACTCTTTTAAATTGAAATGAAGAAAATTAAAATATACATTTTTTATAATCTTCTTATATATATTTTTTTTTATTTGAAATTATACTTAATTATATATAATGGTAATTGAAAACTACAAATCCCTTCTAAATTACTCATTCTATAACTTAGCGATTTGTTTATAATTGGTTTAAAGAATAAAATTTATAATGATTATAAGTTATAGGTATGTTGTTACTACTTGGGTCTACGAACATAATCATGATAATACGATTAAGAAAGAGCAAGAGACAACTGAAATATTGTTGTGTTACATTTTATTAACCTCTCTAGACCTAGACAACTGAAATAAATAAATTCTGTTCGAAAAAATGCACATTTTAATTATATATTTTATCTTTCAGTTTGACGCCATTATAAACGGTCTGAAAAATGAAATATGCATTTTATTAATTGTCTATTTTACTTCCGAGATTACCGAATGTAACTAAAGCTATGTGGTCGTTCTAAAAACTACTTTTTTATGTCTCAGAATTTAAAAATTCCAAGACAGAAATTCTTTGCAGATATCAGGAATAATTTTTGGTTCTGAATCTGTCTGTCATTCAGTTTTTGTGAACCATATCTTAAAAACTTGTCCAATTTTAATGAAATTTAGATGTTAGGTCATATTAGCGTGTTTTTGGTTCCATATAAGTTCTCTTCCACATCCGCACAAAAATATATTAATTTATACCTATATCTACAATCTACAAAAGAGCAAAAGTACTCCATAAGTAGCCCACAGTTAGCCCTAGATTAATTTCAACCACCTACTCATATTAAATATTGCTGAATTGATAGTTTTATGGTGGTTTCCTACTGTGCGACGACAACTTTTTTGTGTATGAAAGCTCTCATTGCGCGCTATCTATACATTTCAGTCTTTGACTTTACATAAAAAACGATACCCGACGTAAGTCGTCGAGTGGGAAACTTGCCTTGTTCGTATAAAAAACAATCAATTTTTAGACAGTTAAAATAGGGAAAACAATTAAATAAATTAGACAATATTTGGTTGAAAAAGCATAAAGTTCGTGATAGGACGCGAGGACGCTATATGCTACTCTAGTTGCCAGTCTATACATTTGTAAAGGTCGTCTATTCAACGGAAAATAATCTCATGCATATATTGACGGAGGTCAGACTATTATGAAGAATTATCAAGAAAATTTACATTTTAAGACAGAATCCGTCATTATACTGTCTGTTGCTTTAAAGGTAAATAATGGTCTAATACTAAATAATTAAGTTTTCTCTTCTAGTAGTAGTCTAGTACTTCCTACTAGAACAGGTAGGACGAACCACTTGTTCGAACCTTGTAATTAGGCCATCACTTAGGCCCTTTTTGCGCCCCGCGGTGGAGAGGTGCAGCCATTTCACACATCATACATATGTACATTGTACTGCCGAAGCGAGTATGATGTGATCAATAGTGAGCCATATAAATCAGAGTGTCACGCCGAGGAATCCAACCCCATCTCGTTCCACTCATGATTCAGTGATGGCCGAGCAGACGTGGTTTAACCCGCACGGCTATGCTACCTCTCTGGGTTTTCTCTTAATATGTGCTAATATTGATTGGAATAATCTCTAGGATATATGTATCACCTTTTTATTGTTATTATATATTCTTTAAAAATACGCAGACTTAGAAAAGGATTTTTTATTTGATCCAGCTGCGTTTTCAAGATATTTCTTGTTCTTATATTGATTTTTCTGTTATGCTCTTTGTCTGTTAGTAGTATCTGGTTTAAGGATCAGCAAACAATATTAATTTAAACAAAGAAGGTTAATATTGTTCTTTAAAAAACTTAGGATTGGACAAACTAAAGTTTACTCTTAAGTTAAAAGTTTAAGCAAAGGTTGTTTCTAAGTTTGTTTCGTGGAAATTGCAAACTTCTGTCTCTTTTTCCTGTTTAAAAACTTTTGAAAAGTGGACAGATGCTTTATATTCTTACTTGGAACCAACTCTGACCTAAATCCTCGTCTAATTATTCTGTTTTTCTTTTAAATTGCTTGACTTATTCCAGTTTTGGATAGAATTAAACGTTTCTTATTTCAACATATTGAGAGTTCGAGATCACTATTTTAGTCTGGATGTAGGATTCAATCGTCAAGTCCGCACTTTTTCAACTGCTGATAAATAAAATTGTGTACCGTTGTTTCTTTTTAAGTCGTGACTCTGAGTTGCCCTTTATTGGTAAGCTTAAGGCTAAATATTGTTGCACTGCTTGAAGTAGGGACCCTTTTAATCTTTGGGTCTAGGTCCCAAAGGGTTTTCAAATCCAGCTTTAATGAACAGTTAATTAAGGAATGTAATTCCTTTCATTATTTAAATTTTTATTCATCGTCTAACTAAGATATTATTTGGTGCTCTGGGCTACCTTCGTTGTCCAATCTTTTGAGCAGCTTTATAACGTCGCATATAAACGACGATTTTCGTGTTAACAATTTTATTTTCACGATTAAAATCGTGTTTAACTATTACTTTAATCCTGGTTAAGGTATTGTAGACTCATTTTTAATAAATCTATCCCGTCACCAGGTCCATTTTATTGTCCTTTTTCTTTCTTCTTAAAACATATTTTTTTGGTTAAAGTTTGTGTTTAAAGTTTTGAAACAGAAGTCAATTTAACATAACAAAACGATTTTATTTACTTCCTCGCCCCATCTTACTCAAGAAATAGTAGAGAAATACAAAGTTTTCCACTTTTTGAAGAAGTTCAATAGTTTTGTTTTAACCGATTTACTTGATTAAATCATCCCTAAAACGCCTTTTGTCCACCATGTTTGTTTTCTCTCTGAACTTACTATAAATTTCATTGTGTCTCTTATTATGTAAGTAATTATCCCCGTAAAATAAGTTGTTTACTATTGCTTATCTTTGCAGTTAATGGATTAGATTTGTTGTCCAATTACACTCTTATCAATCAATTACAACAACTAAAACTTTTTAGCATCTTGAAATTTTATTTGGTTTATCTCACAATGATTACTAATTACATAATTTAAAAACCTTTATATTTTCCCCACTTTTAATAATGTATTTTTAATTTTTTGTTAGTAAGTCTAAAGTTATTTAAAGTTTATAGTCCAAAAGTTTTAGTAGCACAATACTGTATTTTCTACTGGTGATTTGTCCTGATATTGACTATCCACCTACCTTTTAACATTGTCGTTGTATGTCCATTGTGTATGACCAAACCTCAAGTAATTAGTTTAGGCAGGTAATTCAAATCTATAAATTGTCAATGCTCTTATTTTTTAAAAATTTGATACCTGCATTGAAGGCTTTTATATATTCGTTCTAATCAACACAAAATTAGGTTATTACTGGTCAGGGGATTGGTCACTCGGTGTTGGTACTGGTGGTTTTATATAT
>KZ651312.1:383339-396446 GCA_001010745.2 Gerris buenoi | reverse complement strand
TATATATTTTTCTTTTATTTGCTATTAATTGTTATTATATTATTTTACCAAGCAAGAGCAAATAAAACCCCTAAATATAAATTAAATGGTAAACCCGCATTGTAGATGTGTTTTGTTTTTAACCGCATGCACTAGTACGCGAATAAAAACAAAATATGTAGCAGCAATCTTTTAATTTATTTAATTTTAATTGCTACCTCAAAAATAAGATGAAATAAGGAGGGTTCAAATTTATGGTTAAGATATTTGAGATTTAGCCTGATAATATCGCTTTTTACCATTGTTTTGTTAATAAAGTAATATCATTTTCAACTTTTTACCAATTCAAATCTTGTTTCCCAATCTTTTATCTGCTTCTGGATTGTTAATTGTAAAATTTTAGAAAATATATTAAGCCTTTTTGTGTAACATTTCCATTGATGAATAACAAAACGATTTCCATAAATAATTCAAAGGCATATCTTTAGATCCCGCCAGAAAGCATCACTTCAAAGAATTTACTACCTGGTAAAATCTCATTTATCGAAGGAGCACCCGTATACTAACAGCTGCGAAGTTGCTGATCAAAGCTGAAACCAAATCAAAGCCTAAGAAGTTTCCTCTTACCGCGATAACGTTGTAACATTTTACGGTTTTCTCATTACACCACTTGAGACGTGAGAATTTCAGACGACGGTAAACACGTCAAGCACGTTATAATACCAAAGTGGAAAATTAATACAAAGATAAAAGGTTGCAGTTTAATAAGTTAGTTATTTCAACTTATTCATTTGGGATTTTAATTTGTGTTAACAGAAAAATACAATAAAAATATAAGTTAAAAAAAGTTCCTTTTTTACTTTATCATAGAAAGAGGAAGTATTGTGATGGCGGGAAAATTCGGACCCTGAGTTCGACCCTTGATGAATTTTAGCACCAAATTTAGGGATGCTATCTCCAAAAAAACTGAAAAATGTAAAAAAAAAAAATCTCGAAAACGGTTCCGACGAGTTTGATTAAAAAATTCTAAAGTGTGTAGTTAATTTAAAAACAAATCTAACGATATGAGCCGTTTTCCCAGGACAAATCTAATTCCAGAGAAAATAGCTTTAAACGCAGACGGAGAAAGGCCGGGTTCATTCCCCGCCGAGGAAAATTTTTTTTAAGATATATTTTGATAAAATGTTCAAAATGTACCTGCGAACTTCGAAAACTAATAAATGTAAAACCCTGGGCTAATTAATTATGAAATCGTATATGAGAAAGTTTGTGTGGGACCGATTTTTTACTCCGTTTTTATTAGCTTGCTTTCTTGTTTGTTTGCTTGTTTGTGGGTCCAGTACAAATCTTGCAATCGATTTTTAACTAACTTCCCGAGTAGCTAGTCATTTTAAACTTTTAGAATAGTTCAGAACACGATGGCAATGCATTGTTTTAATACTTTCAGCAGAATTTAATTCTTTTTCAGCAAATTTTGCTGTGTGGAAAGTTAGTTCGGAAAAAATCCGTAAGAATAAAAATATAAATGATAACCACCTAGCGTATTTCTTCCGAACTAACTTTCCAAACAACAAATTTTATTTTTCTATTATTATTAAAATGATATATTATGATACTTAGATTATGATGGAATTCGGTTAAGATTATGTTATAATCCCGCGACTTAGGGATCAGTTTCGGTGTACCACGAATCATTACGTACAGCTGTCAACAGGGTATATTATTATTATCACATGTACTCAGTAATATTTCAGGAAATCAAACCGGGATTATCTGTTGCTTTGATAAAAATTGAACTTATTAATTAAAGGTAGGTTATTTATAAGCAGGTAGTAAAACATGTCATATCAGTCATTAATATATAATGTAATATATAATGTGTAATATATATTGTATTTATATATATTGTAATACTAAGGTTATATGTTATCTGCGTAACAAATATCCCTTCATCTATATACGTTTAGACGGAAGAACTCAATCACGAATGATAATACCCGAAAAAAAGGTTCGGAATAGGGTAAATTTATAGTGGTTATTGTACACAAATATGCATTGTGACTAGTAATTAAATTAAATGTTTAAATTAAAATATACATTAGTGTTTTTGTTGGGATATCTTATTAAAATAGTGTGGGGATAAAGTGGTAATAAATGACCATGAGTTTTTTCTGCCGTAACATTTATCTATATGATCCAACAGAAAATTTAAAAACGTAGTATATTAAAAGTTCTTTTTATCTTGTAATTATATATATGTAATACATGTATCATATTGATTCCTAGCTTACCGAAGCTGTGTGATCTTTTTGGACAACCGCAAATTTTTTGTCTCCAAAAACAAAATTTCAAGACTGAAAACATTTTGGTCCTATTTTCGTCAATCGATCTGTCCAAGATTTTTGTGAACCAACATATTTAAATAAAAATACTCGTCCCATTTTTATAAACTTTGTACGAAAGGTCAGAATTACTCCATTGTTGGTCACTTATAAGTTTAAACCTGCACTAATTTTTTCTTCCATGTGCACACAAGGTTATTTTTATTCACACCAATAATCTCAAACTATTATTAAGAATTTTCAATTTTTTGTCGAGGACTCCGCATATGGCCCTACAATAATTTTGAACGTATGTGCCCAAAATTTTCGATCATTGTTTAGTTTTAATGTGATCGATAATATGAAATATTATACACGATATTGTATAATATTGTATACATTCATCTCATCGATGAATGTACCTTTTCCGTTGTTTTTTTTTTAATTTATTTTTTTATCAAATTCTTAAAGCTTAGGTAAAAAAATGATGCAGCAGTAGTACTTCTTCTTTATTTCTTTAGTCACAACTATAATTTTACATTCGTAACAAACGAGTGAGTGCAATTTTAGGAATTTATTAACCATATAAAATAATCAAATACTAATAACAAGAATAATAGGATACAGTTGTAACTCTATTTATTTTATAAATATGTATACATTTTATTTCTACTGTCTCATATGCGTAATTTATATTATAAGACAATTTTTGCGCCATAATTCCGGCGTGAAGATTCCGTTTAAAATTTTTATTGGTTTTACACGTTTTGAGGTTCTATACTATGAGTACTGTAGTTTTTTTTTTTGTTTTTTTTTTAACAAATCTCGTGAAGACCTTTTTTTCGTCAGTCTACGTCATAACTTGTCAAGTAGACTTGTTTTCCGTTTCCTCTTTAGGGAATAGTTTTTCTACTTTAAGCGGTAGGTTTATTTCTGATGTGTAACGGCATAGCACAAAGGAAGAATAAATGGAGTCACAGACACTCTATTCCATTTTATCCATAAAAATCAGTTGCATTTACCGCGTTATTTCAGAAATCATTATCTATAGCTTGCGGGAAAGCATGTTACGAATAGACCCACCTCTATATAAATATAGATAGAGTTAGAAAGAAAATAAAACCAGACACATACGATCAATTCAGAAATATCCCTGTAATGAGGTTGTGGCAGTGATTAGTTAGCGGCAGTATTGGAACAAGGGTTACAGAGCGGTCTAGTTTATCTTTCTGGCGGGAAATAGTTCTAGCTGGAGAGACAGTGGATTTCATTGAGAACCAGATCTGTTATCCCTTGCCAAGTCCGCTGTGGAGGGCATCTAAAGGTAAAAGCAGGTGTAAATTCTCTATCTTCTCCATTACAGCTCGCATTTCATTGACCCTCCGTCGGTCATTCACACTTTGACTTGAATACTTTTAAGTAGCCTATTCTTGATTTATTATTCCTTTTAATCAAGGACTATAAAATTCTATATTTATTCTATTATTTTTTAAAAAAACTCAATAATAAAATAAAACAGTATCTGGCTTGTTTAATCATAAAATAAAAACAATCCCTGCATTAAATTTAAAAAAAAAAGTTGATTGTCCCTCACTAACCTCTTAGTTTAGCATAAAACTGTGATGCTTCCAGCTTAACGAAGGCATAACAGAAGCTATGAGATCATTCTGAAGAACGAACATCCAAGACAGAAATCCGTTACATAAATTAGGAAAAATTTTTGGATCTGTATCTTTAAAACTTCTCGTCCGAGTTTAATGAAATATGGATAATGGGTCATAATTAGCCTATTGTTAGTCCCATAAAAGTTTTAACCTTCAGCACCCATTTGTTTCTCTTCCACATGTGCAAAAACATACATTTATTTACACCTCTATCTTCAAAAGTACTCATCTATTTTTTATGAAATTTGGATGGTGTGTCAAAAGAAGCCTACAGATAGCCCCAGATTAATTTAATCAGTCTGCGCTCTTTAAGTATTGCTAAAGTTATACTTTAATTTATGTAAAAAATCAAAACTATTTTGATAGTTTCAACTATATCCATACCAAGTGGGGTCACATTTGTTTTATGACATGTTTTTTCTTGTTCATATTCTTAGTTTTTCTAGTTACACTGACATTTTGAAATCTATATCTGATTATACTTTATTTTACACATTTGTGATTTGGCCAGCGATATAAGATACGAGTAAGCTACATGCCTCAAAATTTATGTTTATACTAGAGCAGAGTTTTTACTATGTGCTTGTGCAATATGTTACTCATTTAACATTTTTAGTGGACTTACTTAGCTATCCTCTTTTCGTTCCATTCTGTCTTTTTTTAAGTTGCAAGTAAGTATAGTGAAGAAGTTTTACAGAGGACAATATATTCATCATTGTGTCAGTAAGAAGGAGTAGCTGTATTGTACTGTGGGGAAGACATATTGTCGTGGTATATATTGTGTCTTTGAAAAAAACTGACAACAGCTACTAATAGTCTAGTTTTCTTACAAGTCAACTCATTTGTTCTTTGTTTGACCAACCATACATGTCTTTTGTTCATCTTTGTTATTTTTGCAAAACGTATAACTTTTGTAACATTTCTTTTATCTATTCTTTAAAAAAAACTATGTTTCCTTGTTTTTCCACTATGGAAGCTACATTTGTGTTCTTCAAATGTTTAATTAAAAATGTTGTTAGCAGGAACTTTTCTTCATAGTCAATTTTTAAGTTTTGGTAGTATTCATACTACGGAAAGATAGACTCCAGCGCCGGGTTTGAACAACCATATAGAGGCCCGTGGTTCAAATCCCGGCGCTGGAGTCTATTTTTCTCTGTCTGTTTCCCGTAGTTAATTATAATTTGATTTTTCTTTATATGTTAGGAAATTGGCTTTGTCTTACATGCTGATGAGTTTCCCAAAATTACATAAACATCCTCAATAATTATTTAACTTATTATTATTTTATAGTTTCTTTGTATCCTTTGGGACTTACAGTTTTTATATTTTACGTTAAAAACAAAAAAAAACACGTACTTCTGTGTTAATACCTTTATAAATTACTACATTTTTCATTAAAGAAACACATTGTTTTTCTTAAACCCAAATAGTCCAGGAGATAGCGTGCAAAGTGTCTGACTAACCTCAAGCTAGAATTTTTCTAGCTCAAGAAAGTATTTTTTTGCTGCCTTTTAAGAATATGTAGTCGGCTAAGTTCGTCTGCGGGACATAGCTTGTCAATAGGCATTTGAAAAAACAAACCGGTGCGGTAAAGAGTGGACATGTCCTGCCCTTTTAGGTGGACAATGTGTTTTTCTTGGTCATGAGAACGAAATTAGTTAGTAAACCAAAATTCAAGTTAATGGTAGTTTGTTACTTAATAGGTGACCTCTTTGATTTGGAGTAATATTTGACTAACTAACTGATAAACCTGCAACCAAAGAAGTCTTAGTTATTTAAAAACTTCAAGTAGAAGAACTATAGTATTTAAGTAAAAATCAAAAGAAAAAAAATGTTCTTTTATAGTTTACCTAGATGTTTAGTATTGGGCAAAAATACGAGTGTATTGTCGAGAAATCGAGTTATCTTTACCGTAGTTGTTCGTGAGTAGGTGTAGTCAATTATTTTCAGTGTAGTTCAGTGTAGTTCAAACATAACAAAATACAAGTATTACCTCTATACTCATGGATTACCTTTATGTAGCACCATAAGATCGTATATCAGATTGTATGTGAAAATGCATGATATATAGGTTCATATTAATATTTTGTAGATTCGCTTCATGAGAAACCCTGTTTCTAGTCTATTCCGATAGCATATAACGGTTCGAGACTCTATAGTTGTCCCGTGATATACGAAAGCACCGCATTACCATCCCGAACAATTTTCAGTCGAATCGATTATGAATGGTCTTCAAGATGTACGGCTTGGACCTAGTATGCATCCATGGGAACATATGCCTAACGTTTTACATCACCTTTGTCACTGTTACTGTTTTATTACTTAGTTTTGTTTGCTTTACGGTATTCGTCCATATCCTTGTTTGATCACTAGTTCACACGCATTATTGAATTCCTGGTGTGTTCTGAAACACAACACATTTATATCACAATCATATTTTCATATTTATTATCTCAATTTTTTATAGTTATGAATCTTATGTATTATTCACTTATTGTCACAGTTTTAATTCTATTTCAAGCAATTTAATTTGGAACTTTAGTCATTATTCTTTTCTCAAGAGAAGAAAGGAGTTTACTTTAGAGTTTAGAGTATATAAAAATATATGAACTTTAATTATCACTATCTTAAGCCCTATACCAGCTGGAAGCATAGCCTGATTTTAGGTTTCTATACAAAGTAGTGTCTGTCTGTCTGTCTGTCCGTTGGCTTGTTTCAATTCATAAACTACTATAGCTAGAATCATGAAATTTGGCACACGGGTTCATCTCGGCATTTTAGACAACTGGAACCATTTTGGAGTTTTTACACTTAATATTTCCAAGATGGCGGTCAGGCCAATATGGCGGGTGACTAAAAAAAGTTTTTAGTTACCATGGCATGTTATACATCAATTTAAAGGTCTTGAAGTGTTGAAAAAGAATATGCAACTTTTAAAATAACACACTTAATATTTTCAAGATGGCGGTCAATATGGTGGGTGACTAAAAAAAGTTTTCAGTTACCATGGCATTTTATACATCAATTTAATGGCATATTATACATCACTTCAGGTCTTGAAGTGTAGAAAAAGAATATGCAACTATTACACTCAATAATTAAACTTAATCGTATAGAAACCGGCGATTATCGATTCACGTACTTACGTGAAGCGTGCCTTACTTGTTTCTTTGTAACAATGGTTTGTTTGCCCACCTAAAGTTGGAATATTTAGAAGTATGTATTTGGTATCGCTTCAAAGCTTATTACTAGCGCGAACTTTGTTTTTACCAACGAAACTCTATGAAATCAACTAGAAAATACATACTTATGTATATAGGAATTTTCCTTTTCTTTATAACGATTAGTCATTAATTATACCAAGATTAATATTTCTTGAATTATTGGAAATGTTTTAGGTAAAGGTCGATTACATTTAAAACAATCTATTTTTACTGGTCTTATATTACTTTGCTTTGTAAGTTCCAGCGCACATTTCTGATACCCCAACTTTGACCCACTTACCGTCATTTAATCTTCCTCAAATTTTGCACATAGAAACAACTAAGGTTTAGAATACAGAAACCAAAAAAAAAATAAATAAATAAATAAAATAAAGTAAACAAATTAAAATTAAAAATAAAACCAGTTTTTAAAAATGGCATTTTTATATTAATTATTTCTTATTGCTCCTACACTGTTATGAGGATAGGACTATAGCTTATACGAACCTTTTTTTTCCCAAATTACCTGTAAAAACACCCCCTTTCAATACGTTGATCTGTAATTAATGTACTCTGTATATAATTAGATAAGGTACTTGTCAGACACTAAAAATTACTATTGGTTGAAAGTCGGTTTTGTACAATAAAGATAAATTAAATGAGATTTATCTTTCTTTGTATAGTTCTTTGTCTACATACTGTATAAAGATAAGGTCTCTGCTTCATCTATACACAGTGTAGGTAATTGTCTCTGATTTTAAATTATAGTATAGTATACATTAAACGTATTATTTCTCCTCAGTAGTCGTTATTTCTATAAGTTTGTTGTTTATTACAAAGTTGTTTTGTAGCTTGCTCATAATTCATGTATGTTCCAACCAAGCAGTGTACCGTCCGCTGGATCGTCACGACATGCGCAATGGATAAAAGCCGTTCTATCCCGACTTGTGACAATGTATCGTACTGTTCCAACCCGTGCATGGATCGTTTAAAAACCGTTTAAGCTGTGTCCAGACTGCCGAGCCGAACATTGGTCTGTGCGCATGTCCAGTCTAAGATGCGCAGGCGCACTTTACACTAGGTATGCGCAGAGACCAATTCTCGGCTCGTTTCTTCGTTTCGGTTCGGCCGTCTGGACACGGCTTTAGTGTGCGATCCTAACTATTCTCTGACTATAGTGATAACAGGTTTGTATGACATGCGCAGTAGTGTCAATCGTCACTAATGTCAACAGGAAGGTTCTCTAACTGTTAGGTTTCCTTGAATATTTTGAATACGGTGCGAATTATAGTCTTAAATCCGTTCTTTATTACAGTGCTATGATATCGCATACGTATAAAACCTGTCCTAAACGATTTCCGAACGATCCGCGCGGGACGATACAATTACGGTACAAATATGGGGGTTGATACAAACCTTATAAAACACAAGAACCGACATTTGTAAATACATATATTATTAACTATTATATTAGGTTTGTTCCAACCACACATCAAACTAGTTCCAAACTGTACGACGCATGTGCATTAGCAAAAAACCTTCAAATGTGGTCCGATGCGAACGGGTCGGACAGTTCGAAACCAGTTTGAAGTGTGGTTGGAACAAACCTATTAATTAATACTAATCAGACATTAATTCACAGATGAACTAGATTTGTCGATATCACATTTTATAAAATATCAACTATTCATGTTATTTTATACCCTTTGGATTTTGTTCATTATCTCTATTTGGAATAGCTTTGCTTAATATCAGTTGGTAATCCTGAATTACACGACATTCATTTCAAGTGAGACAAAGCCTTTAAGTATATAGGTGAGTACATTAGCCAATTTACCTGTTGATTGGATTTTCATGTCGAACCTTGGACTGAGAGAATTGGAAACTATTTTAAATTTTTACAACGAGGCAACCATTATCGTCTTTTTGGTGACGGTGATGATGTAAAAGAACTAATTAAAAAAATGCATAATTAAATTGAAAATGTCAGTTTAAACTGGAACCCAGATTTACGGTCACCCATCCAAATGGTGATTACACCCGATGTTATGCTCTCCTATCCTAGACACACTTGTATAGAAATTGTTTTGGAAACTGTAAGAAAAGTTACATCAACAATTGCCCTTTAATAGATTCTAATTGTTTTCTCTATACATCGGTACTGAGCTATTAACAAATATAATATAATGGATAAACAATAATGGAGCCACTTCATTATTCAACCACTTTAAGTGCGTGTATATAATACGTAAGAGAAAAAAATCTGCCCGATACACCTTGTACTTAAGTTTTTCATTTACGATTA
Organism: Gerris buenoi; assembly: GCA_001010745.2. NCBI lineage: Eukaryota > Metazoa > Arthropoda > Insecta > Hemiptera > Gerridae > Gerris > Gerris buenoi. The sequence goes on along the minus strand of KZ651312.1, from coordinate 386,974 downwards.
TTACCTAAGTAATTAGTGGAGTCGAGGCAGAGGTTGAAATCTGACTCCGATTCAACTGAGTCAGATTTTGTCATATTTCCGAAATCTAGTTGTGTTGTTGGAATGGCTTATATCTATTATGTATTTTTTTCTGCACGCCCAAGCTTGGTTCTTTTTACACATTTCCTGTCCGGGACACTTTTATGTCAGGGAAAAATCTGGTAATTTATATTTGGCCCTTTTTCCGTCAACGTAGAAACCTGAAACATTCACAGATAATGACAGTAAAATAATCAGTCGTTTATTTACAAAATAGTTCGTGTTAGCCGATAAATCAATAAATTGTTCACATTGATATGGAGAAATATTGGGTGTAAAAAATGTAAACGCACTTTTTAAAATTGAAAATATCTGGAGTTTTAACATAGTTTTTTTTTTAATTAAATAATACTAATTTAAGCTAATGGTGAGGAATTGAAGTTAGAATTGACCACAAGATTTATTATGTCGAAGACTAAAATGCCTATTATGTTGAATAAAATAAAAAATAAATAAAACTAGAATAATAATAACACACTTTTATAAAGAACGTAATAAAAAGGAGAAAATATATTTATTTTTTAATATGCCTACTCCAGTGAATATAAAAAGAACATATTAAAAATAAAGGTCACACTCTAAAAATAAATACGTGAGGCGCTTTCTTTACAGAGCCCCGACGAATTATCTTGCATTAAATCTACTTATTTTACTAAATTCCATGAATTACATCTCTAAAACATTAAATATAGTGCTCTGAGTACAGAATTATAACAAATGATGCGTTCATAACAAAAAAATAACTTATGTCCTAAAAAATGTAATTTTCAGGATAGCGAAAAAACTCATATACTTCCTCATTTCACAAGGTACACTAAATGTTGATACATCTGGAGTGTACTTCAATTTTTTATGACTGCAAACTTATTATTTATAGTATTTATCCTCCATTGTAACACTGATACTTGATAATACATTTGACAGCACCTCATTGGACAATTTCATTTTTAGGACATAGGTTGAGTTTGTTATGTAAGCTTTTATATAATATTATTGTGTTTTAATCTTTCCTGGGTAATTTAATTTCCTGACTTGCGTAGGAAAGCAATAGGATTCTTGTTTCCAGAGCAGGGGATAAAGCTTCTTTTATTTATACTTAAAAATTGTGGAAAGTGGCTGTGTTCTTTTTTCTTGAACTCTTTTTTTGTACTAACTTTTGTACTATTCAGGATAACATTTTACTATTTTTTTTATAACAAAATTGTATAGGAGAGGTCAAATTTTAACTATACGAAAAAGAAAAAATAATTTTCGTCTATAACTGCCGGAGTTATGGGCTTAAACATTGTCGTTACCCAAGAAGAGAGAGTGCACTGTGATACGTTAGCTATAATTAGCTATATCAATTGTAAAGACCAAAGCTCTTTCTTCTTCTTGTTTAATATTTTTGGAAACCTGTGGTGTCTATCGACTACTTTCCCGTCTCCTTGGGTAACGCTATTTCCAGTTAAATTTGAACTTTAAAGGCCCATTAATACGGTATTTTGTAACAAAAATGATTAATTTCTTTTTGGTAAAGATTTTACCTTGCCTACTTTTTACGATTTTATCATAAAAAATTGGGGTACCCATTTAAGATTTTAAATATGCTCCCCTTAGGGCATTTTAGGATTATCCCAGGTCACAGTTGTTAACATCTAACGTTTCTAGACTTTTCTATTCCAGACACCTCAATTGCCAAATCAAATTTCTTGTTCCTAAAACTTATCTTACTTACCTAAACTATGCTATCGCTGAACTCATTTTTACATTTATATCTGAATATGGCGAATTTGACGTGTTTTGTCCTACTGAATTTCTTTTTACTGTGCACTCACTCTGTCTTACCTACTTAAAAACGTTCTTCTTTATTTAATTGCTTGTCTATGTAGATTTGACTACATACACACTCACTCTTTCTTACCTACTTAAAAACGTTCTTGTTTATTTAATTGATTGTCTACGTAGATTTTACATAGACAAATAAATTTGAGTATTGTTCTTAAATTCACTCTTCGAATTACTTGATACCCCAAATTTTATTTCTTTTTTACAAATAAGGCGGAGATACACATGCCATCAAATTGGGGAAGTAGCTTGCATGCCAAAAGAGGGTATTTGCCAGTAATTGGCATGCTAAGGATTTTTATTAAGTTTTTATCTACTTGCTTGCCAGCTACAGGCATGCCATTTAACATATCCACGTGCTGCAAGTAGCTGGAATGTTTTTGTTCAAGCTACAGGCATGTGTATATCTCCACCTTTATGTTATCCAGTCAAATTTCTCGTTCTTAATTTCACTTTTCTTATACCTATATCTGCAGATTATTCCCTAAATTCTTATTCTTATCCATTTGTTTATTACAGCCTTAAGTGAATGCCTAAGCTTCTTTAATGTTTATTACTGTCTTAAATAAATGCCTAAGCTTCTTTAATGATGATTACTGTCTTAAATAAATGCCTAAGCTTCTTTAATGTTTATTACTATCTTAAATAAATGCCTAAGCTTCTTTAATGTTTATTACTGCCTTAAATAAATGCCTAAGCTTCTTTAATGTTTATTACTGCCTTAAATAAATGCCTAAGCTTCTTTAATGTTTATTACTGTCTTAAATAAATGCCTAAGCTTCTTTAATGTTTATTACTGTCTTAAATAAATGCCTAAGCTTCTTTAATGTTTATTACTGTCTTAAATAAATGCCTAAGCTTCTTTAATGTTTATTACTGTCTTAAATAAATGCCTAAGCTTCTTTAATGTTTATTACTGTCTTAAATAAATGCCTAAGCTTCTTTAATGTTTATTACTGTCTTAAATAAATGCCTAAGCTTCTTTAATGTTTATTACTGTCTTAAATAAATGCCTAAGCTTCTTTAATGTTTATTACTGTCTTAAATAAATGCCTAAGCTTCTTTAATGTTTATTACTGTCTTAAATAAATGCCTAAGCTTCTTTAATGTTTATTACTGTCTTAAATAAATGCCTAAGCTTCTTTAATGTTTATTACTGTCTTAAATAAATGCCTAAGCTTCTTTAATGTTTATTACTGTCTTAAATAAATGCCTAAGCTTCTTTAATGTTTATTACTGTCTTAAATAAATGCCTAAGCTTCTTTAATGTTTATTACTGTCTTAAATAAATGCCTAAGCTTCTTTAATGTTTATTACTATCTTAAATAAATGCCCAAGCTTCTTTTATGTTTATCACTGCCTTAAAGTAAATGCCTAAGCTTCTTTAATATAGAAAGTAGTATACAGCTACATACATTTTATGTTCTTGACCTTACTTATAATTATTTCGTACCTTCCTCGTGTATATGCTAAGTTTTTTGTAATTAAACACCTATTATATTTTATTAACTGGATTAATGGTATAGCCCAGGAAAAGAAGACCAAAAATAGCTGAATATAGGGGAAAAAAGTCCTACATAAGAGAAATTTGGTATAGATGTAGGGAGAGGTATCTTGAACAACATACTAAAAGTTTACATGGGTGGGAGGCTTGGAAAAGTGGGGGGAGGGCCGTAAAGGTCCCACTTTTTCGTTTTTTGTGAATAACTCAAAAACTAAAGCCTCCAGCT
>KZ651312.1:350424-370073 GCA_001010745.2 Gerris buenoi | reverse complement strand
TTTAAGTACTTTATAGTGATCCAGATAAGGTTAGAGTACTCTAGAGATTGTAAGGAACTCTTGTTTGGAAGACTACTCATTTAGTTTTGCATATGTAATTAGAAGTGGAAATTTATGAAAAATCCTAACTGGTTTTGATGATAAATAATTCCGCTTTGGTACACTCCTTAAAATTTAGTTGTTGGTATGAAAGATCGAGTATTTGAGAGAATGGGATCGTATTTCATTTTGTGAACCAGAAGTTATGTACTGGAGTCAGGTCAAAGAATTTAAGCGTTGGTTGTGTTGCTAACTGTCTAAGAGGTTATGCATCAGACGGGAGGACTGTTTGACCGCTGGTAGGTGTCAGTTCGCGTGTGACCCAGGGTGACCACGCCCTGAACCACTTTTTTCTCTTCTCGTTCTGACCGGGTCTATCGCCCCTGACCTCCCCCCTCTCGCCCGAGGCACCTGTTGACTTCAAACTCGAACCCATCTCGACTTGCCTAACCTCTCGAACCGTTTCAGCTCTTGACAAACGACATTTCGCCACTGGACATGTTACGTCTTCATGAAGCCGATTTCATTAGTCTTGATCCACGTCTATGGATTTCTGCCCAAACAGATTTCAAAACTACGTTATATTATTGATAAACGAAGATTAAAGATAAATTAATTTACCGTCGAAAGCTTTACTTTGCTGATTTTTAACCTCCTTATTAAAATCTTGATGACGTTAAAGTGTTCTAAATTGGAGTAGAATGATCAGACTCAAGAAATACCTTGAGTTTAGAGGTTACTTAATTTTTTTCCTCTAATAATAGAATATTTATTTAATTCTTTATAGGTATTATTTTTTCGATGAATTTAATATCTGGATTATTAAAAATTCTATTATTTGTACTATAAATAAAAATGTTTGAAAAAATCCTAAAACATTTCTCGCGAAACTGCTAAAATTGATCTTTAAGGTTTATCCAATTTGTGGAAATAAACATCGCTGTATTTCATAAAATTTATTATCTCTGTATTTAAATTTTTAGTTTTAATTGAAATATATAATGGCCAGCTATATACCATATACCTACTTTTAATCTATGCTTAATTAAAGAAATAAATTTAAATATGATTTATTTAATGAATATATAATATTATGGTGTCAATAATAATATTAAACAGACTTATAATATTGTTGTGTCGTACTCGCAATAAGTCACTACTAGTTATTATCAGGCCACTTCACACACTTTACTCCATTAAAATAAATTAATAAAGTTTTTACTGTGTACATTCGGTGTCATTTTTTATAATACATATATGTATTGTCTATGTCTAATGTAATGTATAAAGAATATTATGACCGTAAAGAATATTTATCGAGCTTCTAGTTACAATAGATTAGGTATGGCAATTTATTATTTAATCTTTATTACAGACGCTAATGATTAACGTATTTCAATGTCTTGGTATCAATAAAAGTTAGCGAGACGTAATAATTTAAGTTCTCCTTGCTAATTATTATGCAGGAGTTGAAAAAAGCCTACACGTGTTCACCTTATAGATGTTACTGCGCGATAAAAAAAGAGGGTAAGAAAGTACAGTGTATAGAGCTGGGTACCGAGTCTTAGAGAACATGATGATGGATAGTATAGTGTAACAGAGCTTGGGTGAGCTTCCGCGTTCTGACCGCGCCCCGGGAGTCAAGCGCTCGGCGACAGCTTGATGGATTAAAGAACAGCCTAAAGGCAACCTTACCTCGTACCTCATTATGCAGGCAAACAAATGCGCACGCTCTCTATGTCTCTTCTGTGAACCACCAGCCCACATTCAACCTGTCTTTACATCCGACCAAGATTTCACGCACCGCCACATGACAGATGATCTTTAGTTTTGACTTTTGACCGCCGCAAATTCTCTTCTGATGACGATAAGTTAAATAAATTTTAGAACTTCCAAGTCTAATAATTATTTACGACTTTTCGATTTTCCATAGCTTGAACATGGAGAAGAACTGGTTAATTTGACCGATTTGAAGCGGTAAATTATCTCCCTTAGGCATAATTAAGTTAAAAGAAGAAAGAGAGACTCCACACGTTTCATATTTGCGCAAAGCCCTTTCAGCCATTAATAACTCATCATCATCAAAGCTTGTAAGCGGTGGCTCAAAGAAAAACACATGCTTATAGAATAGCGAAAGACTCAAGTACGAATTTGTCTGTTTATGTACGCTCAAACCTCTACTTTTGGCCTACATGCTTGGTTAATGGACAATAATTTATTAAATCGTAATTCAGGGTTGTCCGGTATAAACTAGTAATGTGAATTTGAGTTACCCGTTATCTCCTTTGCACCGTATCATTTCAAAAATTTTCCGTAAATCAAATTGCACTTCGGAGATGATTAAAATTGATCGAACACTTCCTCAATATGTAATTTTCGGAAGAAATCCAGACTAGATAATTATTATTAGAGACGTCTTCATATTTTTTTGTTTTATTGATCACTATCATTATGCATGTGTAATTACAAATTATCTTTGAAGGTAAAAATATTATTTCTTGTAGTATGTATTTTTTGATTTAGCACTATTCATGCACAGAGAGCTCACGCAGAATGTTCATAGATGTACTAAGTCTAATCATATGGTTCAAACAATTTAAAAAAAATATATATATATATCTTATTGAACTTAAGAAACCATTACTGTTCATTAAATTTTACTCATTCCACCGAAAATTTACCTTAAAATATCTCGTTTTCGTAAATAGTTAATAATGCTAACCGAGTTTACTCATTATTGTTTGATTATATGATGCATGTTCGTGAATGAACCAGAGTGAATATAAATAATGTTTCTATTGTGGTTTTTTGAACAATGAAACTGTCAATATTGCACTTAAAGATTTATTCTCTATAATTAAGTTCTGCAAAAACTCGGCTGAAACTTCTAACACCGTCTCTTTGCTAACAACAAATGATTTTATCCATCTGATAAAATTATCGGAATTTTGTAGAAGATAATTGAGCTGTGGCGAATTTAGTAATTAACATTTCACAGTTTGAAAATGAATCAATGAATGAACAGTATTTTTTTAAAAAAAAGTAAATATAATTAAAATTCCTTTATACTGCTCGGAAATAAATCTTATAGGTAATCTTTCAGTTAGATTTCAAAGTATTTGCACTTGAAAATTCCTTTTTAATTTATGGGGGTAATCATTGTTCAATCTTACTCTTGGAATGGTAATGAGACTATTTACATAAGTTAATATTCTCGCTGAAATTCTTAACCATGTTAATTAGGTGACAGTTAATTGCAAACGTTAGAGGGGAACTAAAATGGTTAAAGAACCCTTTAAGGACTGAGCTATTCTAAAAAAATGAGCTGTTTATGTCACCCTGAGCTGTTGAAAGTATTCGTGAAACAGAGAGATGATATAGGTTGTATATTTGAGTAAATGGTAGCATAGAATTCGACTTAACTTAATATTCGTTCTGAAAATGTCTACTATTATAACACTTAGAAGCCTAAAAATTAGGCTCTCATACTCTAAGAATAATATAACCAAGAATAAAAATTCGTACGTGATGCGTCTTGGAATTCTCCTTTACCAAAGAATTTCAAAATGGTGGCAGATGTTAATTTGAAATTTATAGGAATTACCTATTTATCTTATAGAATGGTATACTAGAAGTAAAATGTTTATTTTAAACCATTTTTGACTGGAATTGGAAATTATTTTACCTCTAAACTTGCCACCCTACATGAAGAAATAAAGAAACTGGGAAAAATCGCGAGCATGTTTATTTCACTTCTGAACCTTACGACCTATGTACGGTTACAAAACATACATACATCTCTGGCGCTACAGCTATCAAAGAGCATAGGCCTGCGACGCATTCTTTCTCCATAGAGATCTCTGTCCTGGACCACAGTCCTCCCTCTTCTTCTTCCTAAACGTCTAAGGTCCTCCATTTGGTCTTTCCAACTCAGGCTTGGTCGGCCTCTTAAGCAACTTCTTCCAGGATTCCCTTTGTCTACCTTTTTGACCACTCTTTCTTTTGGCATTCATTCTATGTGACCAACCCATCTCAATTTTTCCTTAACGGATTTCACTGACCGCATCTGGTCTACTATTCATCTCATACTACTGCTCCGCCTTCTTCATCGATCCTCCTCACACACTGTACCATAAATACGACACAACACTTACTCTCCCAGTGGTGTAACAATTCCTCATCACTATTGGTCAGTGTCCATGTCTCCGACCCGTGTAGGACTACTGATCAAATAATGGTGATGTAAAGCTGTACTATGGTATTTCTGCTAATGATACTGCTTTTCATTAATCTTAAAATTGAAAAATAGCTTCTTTTGCCAGCAACTAACCAGTTTTGCTAATCAATTGTTAGCTAAGATACCTGAACTGATTTGTGTTTATGAACCGATCTTCACCAACTTCCATCTCACACAAGGTAACAGAAGTATTGTGATGATTCTGAAAAAGAAACTTTTTTCTTCCTAAAACTACTTGTCCGACTTTGGATTGTCTATCGCGAATGTGTACAACTTACCATACTCATAATACTTTTCTCTGCATATGCTACGTATACTCAACTTATTAACGCTATTATGCTCACCATTCGTCCAGTGATGGAATGTGCTACTCTAATTGAAAAATTTTGTTCCTAGCTGTAATGGTTTCTGATCTGATTAACGAAATTCTAAATTTAGACTATTTAAATACCTATAATGAAAACGTGAAGATCAATATACTCGTTCTAAGAAAGTTTTATATAGAACATTGTCCCGATAAAAATGTATAAATATATATTCTTATCAGTTTGCATTTATTAAATAAAATAAATTAGGATTGCTATTATCAGAATATAAGTATTTTTACCATACCTTTTCTATAATGATAGCCTATTTATCTTTTTACTGTTAATTCCCTCAAAAAAAGGAGTTCATTTGCATATTTCTTTAATAATTTGAACCTTCATTTAATATAAAAGTCACGTTTACTGATAATAAGTAACACTTTTATACAGTTTTTTCTCTCATTTTGTTCATTTTTACCTTAATATAAATGTTTAATTATTAGCATTGCGTTTTAGAAAAGCTTTTTTTGCTTGGTATAAAAACTTGTTTTTAATATAGAACTGAAGTAGTATAGAATTTGAATATTCATACCGTTTCCGTGCCTTATCTATTTTTGAAAATGTTGATTGCTTTAAAGATTTGAAACTGCGTGGCTACTTCTATATTGTAATAAAGACACCCACAATATTCAACAGTATCCTGAACCTTTTTCACCGTTAATAATTTTACATAAACGATTATATTCGAAGAGAACTTTTGTGATTGAAACAAAAAAAATCAAATAAATAATAATCGATATTTACATTTTTATAGATATTTTATTTCTGTTTTCATATAAGCTTTAAAAAAAAATCTGATTTTTTTGGATTATATATGTACCACCCCAACTAACTATGCGACTGCCAAACTTGGCGACTTTTTACTTCAATTAAATAGTTTAGGTTGTTGTAAATATGGTATAATGGTTTTATTTTATTTACTCCCTTTTAATTTTTGATTTTCTGATATACGTAGCATAAGCATATGCAGAGAGAAAGTATTGTAATGGCGCGAAAATTTGATTTTTAACAAATTTTGAGTTGAAAAAATTGGTTTAGCCAAAATTGTACTATAAGACGAGAAATTAATTTTGGCTTTAAATTTGGCGGTTCTAACCCCCCAAAAACTCTAATAGAATATGAAAAAAAGTATAGCTCGAAAACGATTTCGACAATTTTGTTTAAAAATTGGTAAAATGTAGTCTTTTACCATCTACTTAAATACTAAAAACTCCTACGGATCATATGAAAGATATTATTATGGTCTTTACATCTACATTTACATTATTATAATAATCTCCAAATTATACCGATAAAGCCAAATCTAAAAAAAGAAAACTAAATGATATCTATATTTGAACAAACTTTAAATATTATATATTCCTATAACTAAAATATTTATTATCATTCATATTAACGAATCAATATAAAAGATAAAATATGATATAATATTTTATTTTAAATAAATAATATTTTAAAGTAAATAATATATATTTATTTCAAATCCTTTTTTTCTACTGATCTTATCATTTTTATTTATTTAACGAATATGAAAAATATATATTTTTACTCATAGTATATAAATTACCAAATGTAGATTTTGCGAATACAATTCCATAAATTCTATTTAAAGTATCCATTCATAAAAAAAATNATTAAATGGACTATGATGACGTCACCGCCACTTGTGTATTTCCGATCGTCGCCACCTTGGAAGTTTTGGCGATGTTCTTAAAAAAACAATAGGTCAAAATTCTCCATTTTGTTCTAAAAACCAACCGTTTTAACCAATCGTTTTTCTTTAGTAGAAATTTTTAGATTTTTACTATTTTTTAAATTTTTTTATTATTACTTAGCTGAATTACAATGCTGTGCTACGATGTGTGTTGTTTTTAATGTATTTTTTTTTTCTTTTAAATTTCATGTGCTTAGTGTTCATTACTTACTGTCATGAACATGAACATATTACCGTTATTTTACTAAGCGAGAATATCTACATGACACCTGCAAAAAACCAACAAATCGGTACGAAAGTACGGGTACAAATTTTTATAAAAATAAACAAATAAAACCGCTGATCTTATCATTTTTATTTATTTAACGAATATGAAAAATATATATTTTTACTCATAGTATATAAATTACCAAATGTAGATTTTGCGAATACAATTCCATAAATTCTATTTAAAGTATCCATTCATAAAAAAAATGATTGGTTATATATAGACTGTTTTCTGAATCGAAGTTTATAATCCCTTCTGGAGAAATCTGAAAAAAAAATAGTTCGGTTGAATATTTAAAGAATAATCAAAGAGTTCTAAATCATTGGATTTCTAAATGAGTTTAGCCCCGGGGAAGGACACATAGCCCGCTTGCTGTACATCTAACTTCCCTTGAAATCTAAAAGGATAAATGAATCCTTTTAGATCCCTCTTTCATATCCTTTTTGTAATGGGGTTTCGTTTTAGGATTCTTATAACTCAATATTGTGATAGTGATATGGTTAACAAGTAACGCTGGACTAACGATTAGTAAAATTGCTTTAACTGGTTATTTTTGTAAAGTTGTACGCTAGTATAAGATCTATATTTTTAAATTTCTCTTAACATTACAATTATTTAGTTTTTTTTAAAAAAATAAGGTAGTTATACATACTTTTTATCTTCGATTGATACGAAAATGAACATTTTATCTCTGTTTAGATGCGTATAAAGTGATTTTTTTTTCGTAACTGTATTCATTGCGCATGCGTATATATCATAATTCACACGATTAACGCGTTTGTTTACATTTAACAAAACTAATTCGCTGTTTGTTTAAATTAAGTAACTGTTTTTCTCTGTGTTAGCGAATTTTCGAAGAAAATTAAGCTATTGGCTTCAAAAGTTTTGTAATGCGAATTTTTGAATTTTTTTCATGGAATTCCATTTCAGGCCATTCTGAATCGATCCCTAAATTTTAACACAATTTTTTTTATGTATATACATATGTATATATGTGTCACTCCAGACGATATCTCCCCCTAGAATGCACTTAAAAATTTCAAACAAATTTTAAAATAGGGTAAAAAAAAACAAATACACTGCCAATTAGTGTGGCACATAGCTTCCTCACATGCTATCTTGTAGTTTATTGTTATATTAGCATTAACGATTTATTACTTTATTGTTTATTGTGTAAGAATAAGTAACAGTTTTTAGCGATCTTTAATACTTTATAGGTCTGGTACTTGACTTAACTTATATAATTCTCATTGATTAGGGGGAGGGTCAGGAAACCTAGGGATGGGTTGCCAAAATATTAGTAGGCTTAAGCTATTTTGTTTTTTAATTATCAAGTATTATAAACTATCAAGCCCCTATGAATTATTTGGGTGAAAAAGTTAAATAAAGCTTAAATATAACATAATGTATCAATGTGTAATGGTCTAGACAAGAAGAGCTAAAATGTATTATTAAGTTATCCATTTAAACAATAACCTACTCAACCAAATCCGAAAAACTAAAGAAAACAGTTATTTTCAATTTATCCTAAGAAAAAATAAACATAACAATATACACTCCATAACAATTATTAATCTACTATTAAAGAGCTTTTCAACGATGTACATCATTATTTAAAATATTAATTTTGACAATTGTACCCCTGTACCCTTGGGTTCAATAATTATATTGAAATAAACAAACAATCCAATAAGGCATAAAATAACCTAATAAAGAAAAATAAACCACTTACAAAATTATGAAAAATTTATTTAACCTCTTTTACCTGCAAAAAACCAACAAATCGGTACGAAAGTACGGGTACAAATTTTTATAAAAATAAACAAATAAAACCGCTTTAATGTACAAATCAAGGCCTTTCAAATGATATACGACACAATACTGAAATCGAAAAAAAGTGGTCACGTGACCACGGCACTCGGGAAAAAGTTTACTCTCAATTTCTCAGGTAATAGGACGAATTAAAAACATACCAAACACTTAATTTAAAGGGCATTAGTGACAGATTAAAGCCCAAAAATCAGAATTAAAATCGGTCAACAATTGCCAAAGATATGAGAGCTTAAAGGCAAAAATTGAAAAAATTAAAACCAAAATTGCCCCATTTAGGGTACAACCGATAGAGATACGACAAAATGTCCTATGACCAAAATTGTAGATCATTAAAAATCAGACCCGGTTTGTGCAACCAGTTTTTCAATTAGACAAAGCGTTAATTTTTAAAAAATTTCAACACAGCTACGACCGTTTTTCTTATTTTAAGGGGTGTCGCTGTAGGTTTTACTAAAAAATTGTATTTGAAAAAAATGTTCGTCTCATTGAATAGATATGGTTTGATTTTTTTCCCGACCGAAAATTCCAATTTTAAATTTGAAGTTCACGTTTACGCGAGCGTTGCGCGTGAACGCTTGAACGGATAACGTTGTCCAACGAACTCGTCCTGAGCATTAGCAAAATGAACATGTATACCAAATTTCATCAAAATCGGTCAAGAATTACTCAAGTTATCGTCGCACGTTTCATGATTCACGGACACACAGACCGACAGACAGACAGACAGACAGACAGACAGACACGGAACCAAAAATGTTCCCTGATGTCTGAAACGGATTTCTGTCTTGGAATTTTTAAAGTCGGAGGCATAAAACTTTTTTGTTCTCAAAAGTGAACACAATGCTTCCGTTACCTTCAGTAAGCTCGGAAGCAATAGCATAAAAACATATTTTTTCCATTTTACCTCCTTTGTATATGAAAATATGATATAATTGTACATAAATACAATTAGGGTACTCTTAAAGAGCTTTCCAACGGTGTGCATCTTGAAGTGCAAATACTATTTTGACTTTTGTACCCCTTACCCGTGTGTACCAATTTTTTTTTCACCCATCCAAATCCTAAACAAAAATTTCCCTATATAAGGTCTATATCATAAGCCAAAAATACGCAGATTTCTTTGAAAATTCGCTCATTAAGTCATGGTGCATGACTGGACTTTTTTTAAAATTATCTTTAAAAGAAAAGTGAAAAATTATTGAGATATGTAATTTAACATTAATAAAGGACTAAATTAAATTATATAATTTATTTTATGTTATGTATAATTAAAAGTTATCTAAAAAAGAAAAGCTATGAAAGCTTAACTTCACTAAATGTAAGAATCCCATCAGATCCTTCCTCAGAAAATAGGATTTGCTTGCTTTAGGGTTAAAACTTGTCATGACTATCTCAGAATCATATCTCTCTATATTCAGAATCATCTAAATCAAATTGGAATAATCCACTATGTCCCCAATGCTACGACATTACATCAGTAATGACGTTCCAAGTCTTCTGGACCTCGCCTCGTCTCTCTCAGTGATGCTCGAAATAGTTTAAGTTTAAATATTCGACAGGGAGAAAAAGATATCTTCGATCATCATTGTATATCTTATTTACATCTGAACTGCTAGAGTGCTGAATCACCCTAAGAATGCATAGGTTTAAAAAAAAAATTATATCAAAAAAAATCTGAAAAACTTTAATCAGAAATCTGGCTGCAAACTATGACATTTAACAAAGTTGTATCTAAAGAAATTCCAGTAGTAGTGAATAAGTTGTACCAACTACCAACATTTATTTTTTCTTATCTGAGGACCGGAATCGTTATCAAACCAGTCTGAAACTTTGAAATATGAAGGAGTTACACACTAATAAACTCGTCAGAAAAGCTTAGCCAACTTGCCTTTTCATCTGGCACTCTGAGATTCTCCAAGAGGATTATCAAAGCATTGCGTCTGCAAAGTTTCTCATAGTTAAAGAGAGACTCAGTAAACTTTGAGGTAGCCTAACCCATGTCTTACCGCAAATTATAAGCATACTTCGGTACCTCTCTCTCACTCCGTATAATATCTAGTTTAATTTTATACTCTCTTACACTTCTTGGGTTGATACTGCGGCACTTTATATTTGCCACTGTGTGCAATATTACTTATTACTTCTAAGTCATCCTTTTTAGTACCCTGTCCCGTTTCTTTGTGCTATTTGAGTTTCTCACTTCAAATTAATTTTTTTTACGGCTGTACTCGTATCTTTTGAAAGTATAAGAGATTGTTGGAATAAACCGAATTAATCCAGAAGCGCGAGCGAGTATTAAATCTCACCACTGTTAGATTTAAACACTGAAAATAGCAAGTCATAATAACATGGTTTTTTTTAACAATAAAAAGGCAATTTTGTAAGTTACCTTCTATGGAAGATGATGGTTTTGTTCCCAAAGGAAAATAATGACTAAAAGGCTAAATTACATCATAAGGCTATTTTTTTATTTTATTTTATTTTTTTTTAAATTTTCACCATTACATACTTCTTTTATACATTTTATAAATTACTCGAGCTTTGCTTACGGTATATTTTGTATCATAGTTCCAGTTTCTTGCTTACCCTTTATTTCCCATATCTTATTTACCTACTCTTAAGAAATGAACGTCTATCCTAAGAACTTTTTAGAAGTTTTAAAATGTTTTTAAGCAGAGCCCGAGCTGTATCCCTTAACCACATAATGGATACTGCTTAACCACCTCCCGTCTAATTAAATGGACTATGATGACGTCACCGCCACTTGTGTATTTCCGATCGTCGCCACCTTGGAAGTTTTGGCGATGTTCTTAAAAAAACAATAGGTCAAAATTCTCCATTTTGTTCTAAAAACCAACCGTTTTAACCAATCGTTTTTCTTTAGTAGAAATTTTTAGATTTTTACTATTTTTTAAATTTTTTTATTATTACTTAGCTGAATTACAATGCTGTGCTACGATGTGTGTTGTTTTTAATGTATTTTTTTTTTCTTTTAAATTTCATGTGCTTAGTGTTCATTACTTACTGTCATGAACATGAACATATTACCGTTATTTTACTAAGCGAGAATATCTACATGACACATCCCTCCCCCCTTATTTCTATACCTTTTTACCTTGAATAAAAAAATTTGCAAAAATCCCTATTAATTCCGACTACTGGAGAAATAGTTTTAAAAGTAAAAGTGTGTGTTGTTGTACTCACCTTTCTTAAATTAAGTTACTAATATGATTCAATTTCTTCTCTTACCGGGACTGATATTAGTTATAAGCTGATTTAATTAGTCAAATGACATTATTATCGCAATGGTTTCTTTATATTATTATTTTAAAAAAATTCGACCAACATACCAATTTCTGATCACATTAAGTGAAACATGCTTTAGGCCTATTTTAAATCAAATGAGATTAGTAACGAAATGGTTTCTTCATATTATTTAAGAAAATTCTACCAACATACCGACTTCTGATTCCATTATTAAGTGAAACATGCTTTAGACCTATTTTAAATCTAATGGGATTAGTAACGCAATGATTTCTTCATATTATTTAGGAAAACTCAGCCGACATACTGACTTCTGATCCCAATAAGTGAAACATGCTTTAGGCCTATATTATTTATATTAGTTTAGTTCAACTCATTAGCACTTCTCCACCTTGATCATTATAGTCACTAAACGCTTTATCCAGTTGCGAGTGTAAATATTCGGTGCTTTGTACAGCTTTTATACAGCTGCCCCATGTTAACCATTGCTTATAATATAGTTGTATATTGTATAAGTCCTTTGGCATGCACCAGAGGCGATGTTTATCTATTATTACTAGGACTAGTTTAGCCTTTAGTACGATGATATTAATGCGAGTAGCAAGTACTAAGCTCCTGTAAACTAGGAATGACTCTTATGATCACATGAAGTTGGTGTGTAAATTACTATGATCAGTTCTTTCTGTATCATGGTGATCGGGAGGTAAAAGAACCAACTAAAAGAAGACAAATTAAAAGGAAGAATCCGATTCTTTCGTTTTCATTTCTCCATTTGCGTGATTCGAATATAAACCAATTCTGTTGAATCGAAATTATTTAATGTTTAAAATAAATAATAAGTTAAAAAATACCTTTAATCTACCAATCTGATAAACTTCTCGTTAAGTATTATCTTTTTTTTATTTAACTTGATTTAATGAACTGTTGTTGAATTCCAGGCCCTCTCCATCCTATAAGGGAAAGACAACTTCCAAAACATTTCTTAAATAAAATAAAAAAGGTGCTAAAATGATTTCGAAAAAAAATCCTTATTTAAAAGTAGACTAACCTTTTTAAAATTTTTATAATTATAAATTGTAGAATTGTAAAACATTTATTTTACATTCCACGTTAAAAGGGTCTCTAAATTACTGTTTATATATAAACAACAAATTAAAGTTTTTATAAATTACAAATAAATTAACACAAATTTATTTTTTGGATGATTGTTAGTTCTGTTTATAAAAACCGTTCTTCTTATTTACATTTAAGTGATTTAATTATCATAAAAGTAATTAATTTGTAAAAAAGATATTGGGATGCTGGATATAAGGATATAAGATATAAGGATTAATCTTATTCTGTGATAAGGGGAAATTAATTGCATTTCATGCCTAGAGATACAGATTATTAATTAGAGATTCTGCTGCAGCTTAGAGGTTAGAGCATTGCGGTTTAAGCGTGAACACTATCATACGTAGATCAATTCCGGGTGGTGAAGGTTATATATTTTATAACCTCTTTTATAATAATTTTATTTGTATACACATTTGTACTTGTACATATATTTTCTAAAATTATTTTATCAAATCAATTAATTATTTGTAATTTCCTCTAAGCGGCCTTCAGACTTGGTTGAGCCGGTTTTGGTTCAGATGTAACAACGTAACAATGGAGTTACAACATTTAACATAGAAATTACTTCTAACATGTGGTCTACCGTCGTGTTCTCTTAAAAAAACAAATAAATAAAAAGTGGCTTCTAAAAAGGCAACCATAATAAGGCTGTTACCTACACAATTATTTAAGAAAGATTCTGTTTTGTGTACTTACGTGGAAGGTTAGGTGTTGAATTCGCAAGCCCGGGTGAAAATGAATTTGGAAGCTCCTAATTAACAAGCAAGTACTGGAATCTGTTTACAGGAGGGAATCTGTTTAGGAGCCCTATCTAAAAATTAGAGGTGGTTAGAGGTGATAAAAAGAGATGGTTCCTAAAAAGAGGTACCATTCCTAAAGAGGAGGTAGAGGTACCATGCCTAAAGAGTAGGTAGAGGTGGTTAGAGGCGATTTCTAACCCCCTCTAACTTTTAGGGAGGACTCCTAATTAACAAGTACCCAGTTTCCCAACAGTTGACTACACTTGAATTATCTAGATTAAGATATTTTACTTCGATTTCGAAAGAAACGATTGGTATATTACTACTTATTTTAACAGAGTTGATGCTTATGGCGAGGGAGGACTTTAAAAGGATCTTTGAGGTGAGGATGCCGAGTTATGCTTGAAAGTAGAAGATGTACTATGCGAGGTATAATCACTATGTCATGTCAAGTGTAAGTGTAACTCCCACTGCCCTAGCACTAAAATTTATTCTATCACCTTGTTTTGTGTATACTTGCTGGATGGTAGAATTGTCTCTAATTTTCGGCAAGAAGCAGCCCAGATTTCGCCTTATTTGCTTGTATGATCCTTTTCTTGTTTCGTTTTGAGGTGGCCCGACAATGTATCATTTAGTAATTCAGTTCTATCAGTTTTAGTCATGTGCTGTTCAGAGGTTTTCTTTCTTCCACGTTGGGACACAGAAATAATAAATTCTCACTTGCTTCTAAAAATAATAATTGAAATTTCATTAAAACTATTACTATCAAAAATGTAGGGAGTCGTAGTTTTATACTAAACCAGCTGGATTACCCGTGCTTCACTACGGAGTGTTTTTAAATTTGATAAGTTTATAAACTACCGGGAAAGCATACAAATTATTTTACTATGCGAGAATATCTAGATTCTATCCCAACTACTTATATCCACCACCTCTTTGATAAGATCATTTGCAAATATCCTAAACTTACCCTCTCCTAAATGAAAATATGACAAAACTTTACATAACAACAATTACTGTACTCTTAAAGAGCATTTCAACGATATGCATCATGAAGATGAAGGGTATTTATTACTTGTACCCCGTACCCCTTTGAAAAATTTATAGTTCGAAAATTCGTGGACAGTTACCTTCCCCTTGCTTTGAAGGTCAAGTGTGCAAATTTTCATCGAGATCGGACTAAAGCTGTAGATTTGTATAAAGAACATGCCCACATACGTTGACTGTTATATATGTATGGCCGACATCTTAAATCAAAATGCCCGATTGGTTAAACATTTATCTAAAGATACTAATTTGCCATATGGAAGCTAACTTCTAAATTTCAAGGTTCTAGTGCAATTAGTTCCGGAGATATCGTCTTGTCGAATTTCGTATATAAATGGCCACCATCTTGAATCAAGCTGGCGGATTTTTAAAATATTTCTTAGCGAGCACCTAGGAGGTAAGAGGAACAAACCTACAAAATTTCATGGTCTTAGGTCCAGTGGTTTCAGAGATACCGTGATGTGTCAGTGAGTGAGTGAGTGAGTCAGTGAGTGGTATTTGGATTTTATATATATAGATAAATAGCTAAATAAATAAATAGCTTGATTCTGAATAAATTTAAGGGACTACCTAAACAACTCGTAATTTCAGATTTGTTTAAAGGTTTTAATTTAAAAATGTTTAAACACGAATACATAAAATTTTGGAAATTGTATTTGATTGTCAAAAAGTCTCAAAAAAAAATGTACGTCTAAAAATATAACAAGAGTTCTTCTAAATTTTGTGTATACTCATACTGACTCACAAAGTATACAATTTGGTATCTTATATAATTATCTCTCCTTTTGCGCCAGCTCCAGCCCTTTGGCAATCCTCTGATTTCTTTAGTTCTTTCCTAAAGCAAGTTCTCATGTTGCAGTTCTCTCCTAAAGCAAGTTCTAATGTTGTTCACTCTCTGTACTTCAGACTGCCTACGTAGAAATCTTTGACAATTTGATTTATTTATCTAGTAATTTAGCCCAATCAATTTTCTTTTATCTCAAGCTCTTAGCTCTTGAAGACTTAAGCTATTCATTCGTTATATCAGGAAGTTCAAGCTTAATAACAGTGTATGAACAAAATCATTGACAAAGCACTTTTTTTAACATGTTTTTATAGACAAGTGCATGATCTCTTTTGTAGGTTTTTTTGTTTCTGCCTTAAAACCATCTCATAATCCTAGATAGAGTTTTGGAGAATAGGAGAAAGACGCCAGTCTTTTGGAAGATATTTCATGGACAGCTCGCTCCAAGTTTATAAAAACTTTAAGGGGACCCACTCTAGTGGGTGACCCACTAAATTGTCCTTACGTGAAAGGCACTTTGGAACAGCATGTCATACTGTTTGCTTTCCTCTCGGGACCTGATTTTTCCCTTGTCCTAGACAATACACATTGTGCCATTATATTCCATAATGGCAAAGGCATTAGTCAAATAAAATGGTCTGCAAGTAACCCTAATATGAATTGCATCGGGGACTAGTAGTATTTTATGATGACTTTTATAATTTATTCTTCTTATAGTCATATACAATTTTTCTAGAATGAAATACTCAACAATTATTAATAGTCCAGGAAGTAGCGTGCAAAAAAGTGTCCGGCTAACATCAAGCTAGAATTCTGTGTACAAGTAAATGTTTTGGTGGTAAAGTTCGTCTGCGGGACATTGCTTGTCATTAGGTATTAAAAAAAAATAAACTTGTGGAGAGCGGCCATGTTCCGCCCTTTTTGGCGGACAATGTGATTTTCATGATCCTGAGTACGAACTTAATTAGTAGACCAATAATCAAGTTGATGGCAGTTTTGTCAGTTGATAGCTTAGTTAGTCAAATATTAATCGAAATCAAAGAGTTCCCCTGCCAAGGGATGACAAACTACTATCAACTTGATAATTAGTCTACTAAGTTCGTACTCAGGATCATGAAAATCACATTCTCCGCCAAAAAGGGCGGGACATGGCCGCTCTCCACCGGGTTGTTTTTTCTAATGCCCATTGCCAAGGTATGTCCCGCAGACGAACTTAGCCGACCATAAATTCTTAAAAGGCACTAAAACATTTACTTATACACAAAATTCTAGCTTGATGTTAGTCAGACACTTTTTTGCACGCTATCTCCTGGACTATTTTAAGTACAATTTTTGAAACCCAAAATGTATGGATCTCTAATCTCCTGGACTAAGTGTTGCAATAATTTTATCCTGGAGTTTATACATTAAAATTATTACAACCTATTATATCAAACACATTTTTACCATGAACGCCATTACAGTCCATAAGATTAGAGTTGACACAATCGAAGGCGGGAAACAACAAATGTGGAGGTAGTTTTGGGGTTATAAAAAGGGAAAATCGGTGTTGCCATGTTATATTTTTTTGGTGGAACAGAGGTAGAGTAGAGCATTTTTTTTCTGAAGTTGCATTCAACATGGGGGACCAATAAAATCGTTTCCCTCAAAATTTTCCCACCTGTTGATTGTGCCAACTCTAATCTTATAGACTGTAAGTGTAGACGATAATCAAATGTAAACAAACAATAAATTAAATTTTTGAATTTAATAAATGAAAAAGACAAATTAAATTAAGCTATAAATCCGTATGGTTAGACCGGAATTGCTTTTCTACATCAACTGTAAAATAATTTACTAACTTGCACAAGGATTGATGGAGGATTTTAAAAATAAAGCTTTCGTATTGGATGCCTACTGTTCTACAAAAAAATTAATTATTCTAAATCCTCATACTATATAACTAAAGAAACGAAGCCTCTCAATAAAATGAATTAAAATTTAATTACAACAAATCGTCCGTGGGTCATTTGGAAAAATTAATGTAACCGGTCTTGACCCCTTGTACAATCTCCTTTGTATCTAACATTATTAAGATTAATTAAAGAAACCTAAAAATATATTTGTTATATTTTTTTTTCTTAGCACTGTGTTTAATTAAAAAAAAAGGCTTTCTTTTTCAATCTGAGAATTTGTATTAATGAGAAAGAGATTGCTATTAAATTGGGGAGAAAAGAACCCTGGTTGAGACTTGAAGAAGAACCCTGCGTTGAGTTATTAATTAAAGAAAAAAGTAATTAGTTTTTCTTTCTTCTTTTGGAGTGTGAAATAAATTTGATGCTCGAATGGATTTTGTAAAAAAAATGCTCTGAAATATAATAATAGAGAAGTTAAAAGGAGGTGACAGAAGTATAAAAAATGATATATACTTGTACAATATAAAAATTAATTTTATTTTACCTCTGTTATATTGTTGTAAAAATGACTTCACGGTTTTTATTTGTGTTAAAAATAGATATATATTATTAGACTTAATAGAGACAACTTTATTTCCATAGTTTATATTATTTATCTACGACTTGCTCTGTAAGTGGACTTTACATTGCTAATAACAGGGAGTAAAAAAAAACAATCATACCAACTTAAAAGGTATTTTTTTAGGTAAATTTTAAGTATTATGTTGTAGGAATGTTTTTTTAGGTGTTTTGTTTACTAATGTTTCGGGAATGTTACTTTAGGTTATCATACAAAGTCTTTAAATTAAAAACAAACTAAACGTAATTAAATTAAAAACGTATACATTTAGTATAAAAATTGTTATTTTAATATATCAAGTAACTAAATATCAGTTTAAGGTGTTTAAATTACGTGAATTTGTAGGTAAAACATTTATATTTACAAACTTAATAGCTATTACCCATGGTGCACTAGTCGTAGATAAAATTTAATACGCAACATAGATCGAAGAATTTCTACTCTCGGGATTATCTCCCTCGGGAAGCCTAGAGAGCTAATACTATAGTTACCTCCCTCGGCAAGCCTCGGGAGCTTACTCATTTATCTCCCTCGGCCTTACGGCCTCGGGAGCTAATTAAGTTTTCTCCTTCGGCGGTGCCTCAGGAGAAAACCTAACCTCGAGCAGGAAAACATACTTCTCTCCTTTATTGCGTAAATAACTATAAATTATAATAATTACTACATAAAGTTAGGAAAAGATCATTTTCTACAAAAGTTAGTTAGAACTTATAACATTTCATTACCTTATTCGTTCATTGAAATATTTATACACTAGTGATACGGCCCACATAAAGAATTCACATTCAAAAATTTGTATTTTGCTCTTACAAATGCCATATTTATTTTTAATATGGCTACTAGTAAATATTTTTTGTGGGAGAAAACTTACATATTAATCTATTTGAAAAGAGTTTCAAAATGGCACGTTAACTGCCAAATAGTATAAACAAAAATGTAATTTTTGTAACAATAGTAATTACACATTGTATTCCTACTTTTCAAGGCCTTTAAAACGACGTATAGCATATCATGCTGACAGTTTTTTATTGGCCACTGTATTGACCACTATTTTGAAAATACATTTTGAAAATGTGGGATTTCAAAAAAAACAAAAAAAAACTGTATAGGTGTCATAAATAATGAGATGCATCTGCGTACCAAATTTCGTTTAAATCGGTTCAATTTTACGCCAGTTATCGTTAGACAAACAAACAAACAACATTTTCAAACCCCAATTCTTAGAAATGAAGAAACTCACTTACGTCGTTCAAAAATAAATACTGCCAATTAGGTTGGGCAATGGCTCTTCCTTGAGTCTGGTTTTCATTATCACTGGTCTTATCACTACGTATGGTCACATTTGTATAGAGTTACGTTAAAGACTATTAGACTATATATATATTTATATTATAGGGTTAGTGCTCCAAATATGAGACCCGTGCCTAATATGAGACCCCACCTTGAAGAGGCTGGTATGTGCTACAGCCTGGCAAGTCAATCGAAAAACGATAGTGTTTATGGCTATCAGTAGTCTCGGAGATAGTTGGACGTCAACCGTCAAAAAGAGAGTTTCTGTGGATTTTATTTTATTTTACTCCTTATTAAAATTTATTAAGAACATCACAGAAAGCTTGTTTAAAACATCAAGGAAAGATTAACTTAAAATCTATTCATAATATAATGATAGCTATTTAGACAAGGTGAAGACATGTATTTCACTTTTTAAGTTTATACCAATCCTAACCT
>KZ651312.1:284537-299290 GCA_001010745.2 Gerris buenoi | reverse complement strand
ATATAACTAGTTATTTTTTCTCGGAGACGTTTTCTTTTTAATTTATTTAATAGTTTTAAGTGCGAGAGTTTTTAGTTGAGTTGGGCTGGCCGGTCGAGGTGCACCGGGTCGGCCGATTCTTATCAGGCAGGGACCTCAGAAAGGTAAACAAGCCAGTCTTTATCTTTCAAAACATAACATGCCAAATAAAAAAAAAGAAAAGAATAACAAACGAACTCGCTCACTCACGCAATCTGTAGACTCAGATTCATCAGTGGAGGGGGTAGCTAATAAGCGACTCATTCAAACCTTCCCCACCACCTCGGATTCACCCGTACTGTCAACTATGACTACTACTCCGGCCGTAACTATGAATGAAATATCCCCGCTAATTTCAAATCCTGAACCAATACAAACTCCGTCTAATGCTATTCAAGATAAGTTAAACCCGATTCTAAATTCACCCGGTCCCAGTTTCACTACCAAAAATCCATTTTGTGTTCTTCAAGCTGAAAAGGAAGCAGAGGACTCAAGTAGAATGGCCCCTCCACCCTTATTTGTAAAAGATGTAACAAACTTCACAAATTTAGTAAAATACTTGACTGATTTAATTGGAAAAGGTAATTTTGTTTGCAAAGCCCGTTCTGCGGATGTCTTAATACAGACTAAATCAACCGAAACATTTAGAACAGCGTCCCGTTTCTTAATTGCCAACAATATTCAGTTCCACACTTACCAGCTAAAAGAAGATAAATCTTTCCGTGTGGTTATTCGCCATCTCCACCCCTCTACTCAACCAGAAATCATCAAAGAAGAACTGGAAAAACTAGGCTTTAAACCTCGAAATGTGACTAACGTGATTCATAACGTAACAAAAAATAGATTACCCCTCTTTTTTGTTGATCTTGAACCCGATTCAAGAAACAAAAATATTTTCGACGTAACCGAACTTTATTTTTGTAAAGTTAAGGTGGAAGAACCACATAAAAAACAGGAGATCGTGCAGTGCAAGCGCTGCCAAAGCTATTTACATACCCAAAAGTATTGTAATCATGCCTTCAGATGTGTGAAGTGTTCTGGCCCCCACCCGACCTCTGAATGTAAAAAGACAGACCGCAGTCAGCCTGCAACCTGTGCCCTTTGCGGCGGCGCTCACCCGGCCAACTATAGAGGATGTGAGGTACATAAGAAGCTTCAGCAAAATTACCGAAACAACTCTACTAGAACTCAACCGTCTAAAAATTCACCGCTACGACCTACGGTAGATGCACCGAACATCAACTTAGCCAGCTCTAATTTCCCGTCCTTACCATCTGTATCTAATGCAACAACCAAAAATTCGTCAAACCTAAGTTACGCGGCTGCTGCAAATTCATCAGGTACCACTAATCCTTCTCCTCAAAGAAATCTTCCTGCCCATATACCTCCTCCAAATAATAATATCGACTTCACATCATCACTTCAAGCCACCCTTAATTCCTTCCTTAACGATCTCAAAGCTATTTTTCAGCCCCTCCTTACTATTCTTCAAACCTTTTCATCCCTCGCCTCTATTATTCCAGCCTTTACCCAGAAATGACTTCCTTAACCCTTAACTCCTTAGCTATCCTTCTTTGGAATGCAAATGGTGCAACTCAGCATAAACAAGAACTCGATACACTGCTACATAATAAAAGAATAGATATTGCACTAATAACAGAAACACACTTCACAACACGATCACACTTTCACATACGAGACTACATTACGTACAGAACCGACCATACAAATTATTGTAATAACTAATTGCAATAATTATTATTCCTTATTAATTTACTTATTGAGTTACATCTGAACTTAGCCAGTAAGTCGTGGGTTCGATCCATCGCCGTGATGCTCTGATTTATATGGCTCACTAATAATCACATCATACTCGCTTCGGCAGTACATTGTACAGGGGTTTGATGTGTGAAGTGGCTGCAACTCTCTACCAAGGGTATAGTAAAAAGGGCCTAAGTGATGGCCTAATAGCTAGGTTCGAGCAAGTGGTTCGTCCTATCCATCTATTACTATTACTACTATAGTAAGCTAATCCAGGGTTTTGGGTTTTGTTCTATTGGCTCTAAGTTGTTTATCAAATTTATTACTACTATACTTCTGTGATCTTGAAAAGTAAAAATATTTTAGTTTTATTCTTCGACTTGTAGAAGAACTAGTTGGAGAGGATGTGCAGAAAGGTGTTCACAGTCTTCTGCCTTTGAATCTTTAATGCATCAACGACAACAACAACTACAGTAATATTATTAATAGTAATAATGATTAATTACTTATAAGTTTAAAATCTACAATTATGTAGACTTCTCATTCTTAGGGAAATGAACGTAATATGGGAAATAAAACGTGGTAAATGGCTATCATGTATTTTTGCCCCAAATCTTCGACTTGTTCAAGAAGCTAGGATACTAAGATTACACATACTTAGTAATATAAAATATAAATATTAAACAAGGATGCATATATATATATGAAGATCATTTATAAAAAGGATAGTTTCGGTTTAATAACTTCTTGACGTAAAAGTATTTTCTCCGAAAAAAAAAATTGTGTCATTGAATATCTTTATTTATAATTGAATGATTCGAGTTCGTTAACATTATACCTAAGTGGAAAGCTAGCATTAGTATACTTCTGATTAACTTAATATTGTTTGCTGGGTAACTTATAATCTTGTTTTTTTTTTTTGTTTTTTTTTAAAGTTATCTTCGTTAAAAAATTTTTTCCAGTTTGCAAGCAGGGAAATGGGTACAAAAAATACAATCAGAATTAATTGTTGTACTGTACTCTGACCTGACTCGCGTGCTCAAACTATAATAATTTTATAAGATTTTTTTTCTTATTAACTTTTTTCCTGTATTTTTAATAAAGGTTGGTTGGTATCTTGGGCTGGATTTTGATACTGGGCTAGGTTGCAGGTGAAGGGGTTGACGGCGCGTAACCACTTAGGGTTGTTAATATTAATTTCAAGCCTGAGGGAAGTCTGGTAATAAGGGAACGGTTACCTGTCACGCACACGGTTACACATCAGTGATGTTACGTCCTCAGTCAGTAGTAGGAGCTCTCTTACTTTACATAGTTTCTTACTATAGTGTTAAGGCCTAAGTTTTTTTTTCTTAAAAAAATGTCATTGAAATCGAAAAACCGCAAAAGACGTTAAATTTTTTTTTTTTTCAATGGCAGAATTGTTATCCCCTTCTTCTATAAGTGTTCACAATAACGTTTTACTTGAATGAAATGTTCTGTATATAATTCTACTTTTAAAATGTTGAAACTCAAATGTATTATGTATATGCCTCATACACTTGGGCCATGGGTGGCTTCTTGTGGTTTACCATGTGCTGTTGAAAGATTTTTTTTTTTTTCTCTCCCAATATTGCTCAATAGTTACAATATTATTGGTAGATTAACATGGAAGTTGAAGCTGAGTAGACTGTATAGTAACTGTTTTCAATCGCATAGATTTTCAATTTAAAATTCTTAATCAAAGATGATTTTTGTAACAATTTTTTCCCCTCAGAAAATCTAGGCGTATTAGATTTTAGATTACTAAGAACTCTTTGCAGTTAAGTGTTATTTTCAGACTAAGATCGTTACATAGAACATGATTTTCCTGATAACATTATGTTATTAAGGCTCATTGCTCCAGGCCGCTTGCCCCATATTTAGGCCACAAGCCTTAGGCCCTATGTTCCATGCTGCAGGCCCAAGGTCCCAAGTTATAGGCTATTAGCCTGAACCTCCTAGCCCATGCCATAAACCCTACAGACCTATCTTGCTCTCTCGCCGGCTTAGATTTCTCGGGGTAGCCCATCTCAAAATCATGTTCTATGCTAAAAATTGATTCTATTATAGATATTTTTAGGTAATTAAACTTAATGATTATTAATTTAAACTTAATTAATTTCTTACCACAAAAGGAAAAAAAAGCAATTTGAAAGTTTAAGTCACAAAAAGTCTTTTGCATTTTTTAAATAATAATTATTATGGACTATTTAATGCCAATGAAGACAGTAGCGTACACAAAAAGTTTTTTCGGGAGGGGGGGGGGGACACAACCTTGAGTGACTTTATGTGGATTTAGTATACCCCAAAAATTTATAGTAAATTGCAATTTCTCCCCCTTTCAACACTTTAATTTCAAATTCTAACCTCATATTTAATAATATTAACATCTTATGAGATAACACCGAAAAAATTACATTGAGGCTGTAAAACTTTAAGTGATTACCATGTGATCGTTCTCCTATCGAAGTAACTCACACATTGCCCCATATTAATTTTAACTGTCTGCGCTGTTTAAATTTTGCTTAATTGACAAAGATACTTTAAATCATGTAAAAGTCAAACAAATTTTGACACATTTAAAACGAAGGGAAAATATGCTACACACAACCCTGGTCCAAAACAAAAATTTGCAAATGAAATCCCTTATCCTATCTTTTTCCAATTTAGACAAAGTCTAGTATGCATGTCATAATTCAATTCAATTTATCCTTCCCCCCCCCCTCCCCCTTTGCGTACGCCACTGAAGATGGCTTCAGTGGCGGTGGTTAGAGAATAATATTTTATTTCATTATATTGCTGTAATTTATCTGCTCCATTGTTGCAAGACACTTTATTCTTCAATTTTTATCCTCATAAGTTAATTGAGATTCATGAAAACTTTCCTATTTTACAATAATAACAAATTTATTTAATACAAAGGTAAACTAAGATCTGATATAGATAAAGGTATGTAAACTAAGATCAGATAAACCAATTGGTTGGCAAGAGTGGTTGTTGTATAAGTAGGACCAGCCCTACAGTTGCAAATGTGTCTAATATGAGCACGCCATTCATTCGGCCTTAATGCCTACCGTCGACTAGGGACTAGGACACAAAGTGGTATTTTATATTTTATTATGCCTTGTGTTATCAGGGATTTGAAGAGGAAGTAGTCGTGGATTCAAGTCTTTGATTCTAGGATGTTTTCGCTATAATTCGTCTGTAGATGTTGTCTTGCGGTAGTCCAGTTGGTCCTTAAGTTCCCAGGACCTCCATGTCCACCGACCTGTGTCTTCATCACGTACCCTCTGCGGCTTCTCCTTCCTTCTCTTCACTCAGGCGACTTTTTTATTTCTTCTCAGCATCACAGATTATACGTATAATCTGCTACTGACTGAAAACTATGAAAAGAAAACTTTGACAGGGTTTGTTAATATCTGGTCAAAAATAGATACGCTTGGTTTATCTTGGAAAAAAAGGTGAAGAAGTTAGTGGTTTACAATATTTTTACTAGAAATTTTTTTAAAAAAATTATTAAATGCCTATGATATTTTATTAGATATGTTGTTTCAACCGATAATTTTGTAACCTACTTGGTATAAATAAATAAGCCATTAATTAATCATATGAGCACACATTGAGATATAAAAATTTTATTATTAAAAGTAATAGTACTATATATATTTACATAAGATCAAATCAGAACGCTGTGGTAACTCTTTGTTGGTATAATAAATAAAATTTAAAGAGGAACATTATAAGTAAAGTAAAATATGTGTATTAATAACTAATTTATTATTTTGTCCACTTTTAGTTTTTTATCAATTTATAGCTAAAATTAGTTTCTCAATTTCGCCTCGGGGATGATCTTTTTAAACATGTTTATACTAAACTAGCCTTCGCTAGTTAGACTAATATTCGGTAATGCTAAGCATCACTGGTTAGGTATCACTGCCTATTATTATGTAGGCCAAGCGATAAAATTAACACCTTACAAGTTTCGTTTCGGAAACCTTTATAGAAAAGAAATCAAGCCTATATACTTACTATAATAATTTATTCCATTATTGAGATTAGAATACTCTATGAATCCCATTTAAAAGACTATTTAATTAATGCAATAAAAAATATCCTTTGTTTCATTATTATGCACGATAAATAACCAATAAAAAAAGAAACATATATTCTTAATCTACGCCTCAAGAGTTTTCGTAAAAGGCCCCAATACACGATCAAACATTTTGCGTGAGCGTGATGTTTGCGCAAACCTGATGTCGGGCAAATTTAGTCTATACACGACAAACATCTTGTTTACGCTAACATCAAACAGCCCCATACACGGTCAAAATATTTGCGCAAACCTGATGTTTGTGCTAACATTTTGGCCGTATATGGGGGCCTTTTGATTTAATAAACCAAATTCTGGCGTCCTGGAACATTTCCTTACCGAATTATACCATAACGGTAGCTGATATTTATTTAAAATATTATATATTAGGATATTATTTATCTTATAGAGACGTATAATTAGTGCAGCTTTCACCTCAATCAGTGAAATAGTTCCGAAATTATTTAGCATTAAAGTTTCAAAGCTCAAAAGTTGATATTTTCAAAATGGCAGCAGATATCAAAACGAAATTCAGCGGAAATTATTTGTCTTGTAAAGAAGTGTAATTCGTGCAAATTTTAGCGCTATCGGAAAATATTACAATTTTTTAAGAATTTTTGAAATTTAAAGCTGACTCAGCTAAAAGTTTTAATGACATCACAAACATATGATTTTCCGAGTGTCACAACTACATATTATAAGGATTGATTTTTCGCTTCAAGTTTTGAACTTATATATTATATACTGTGGGGGGTAATGCATCATTTTTGATTCGATGTTGAAAATCAATAACCGTCATTGCATTGTAATGAAAATTGGGTTATTTTTGTAAAAATGTTAATAACTTTGGTTCTTCCAAATATTTTTTGACGA
Source organism: Gerris buenoi (assembly GCA_001010745.2). Classification (NCBI taxonomy): domain Eukaryota; kingdom Metazoa; phylum Arthropoda; class Insecta; order Hemiptera; family Gerridae; genus Gerris; species Gerris buenoi. The sequence continues at coordinate 292,530 of KZ651312.1, read as the reverse complement.
AACCAAACCTAATACTTCCCACACAAGATGATGGCTAAAACCTCTGCGAAAAAAAAAAATCGATTTCGTTTATTGACAGTTATTGACCGACGGTTATTGACTTATCGTAAAGATTGACTGGTGGCGCAGACGATAAACACACATACATACACGAAAACAAGTTAACACCGCATTCGGTTTTTAGAATGTATGAAATGAAAAATTATCCAAAAATTTTGAAATTCTGATCAATATACTGAAAAAACTTTAATTTTATAAAATAGATTTAAAAAAAAAAAAACGGTTTAGTAGTTTAGGTTCCACGCGTGTTCTCAGACTGCAAACAGACATTTATAAAATCAAAACTTTTTTGAGCAACTCAGAGATTTGATGGGTTTAAAACTTTTAAATCCATAAAATCCCATAATCTTTCTTTTTAAAACTAAAATATAAGAGAAAGGAGCAAAAAGAACTGTTGCTATTTCCCTTACTGTGAAAAAAAGATATTAAATATGATCTTTATGCTTTTGATAAAATTCTTTCTTTTCCTAGAGCGAGTTTACTCATAATGGCTTCTGCAAACAATTCGGCGTGCACAGAATTTTTAATATGAAATTTTTGATAATCATCTAAGGTCTTTAAGTTTTACCATGAGCTAAGAATAGTGAGAATTTCAGTGTATATTTAATTTTTTTTTTTTTTTTTTGCTCAAATTTAGCTCTATTTTATTAAAATATTATCAAGTAATTGCCCATATTGTTGAAAAGTTTCTGTATATTCAACAAAGAATGAAATTACTGCTTATTTTATTTAGTTAGTTTTATCTTTTTGCTAATGTATAATAGAAGCTTATAATACCTTAACTTTTACTATTCTTATCTTTGTAAAATTAGTGATAAGCTGTGAAATATAGCAAGGTACAAAGTGTTGCAACTAGGTCGTAACCTAATGTGTAGAATTTTAGTATAGTTTGTGGTTAAAAGATGGTCAAAAGAGAGTAGGATTTTTATAAATGAACGTTCTTTAAACTGTGGTCTCCAGGTTCTAAGGTTTTTGTTTTTTTTCGTGAGATTGCGGTTCAAAAATACTGAAGTACGTAGAAAACAAAATTTGCTTGAATTTGTAATATTAAGTTTTATTTTTGAATCTAAACTTGCCAAAAATAACAAAAAGCATTGTGATCGTTCTGAAATCTAACGTTTTTCGTCTCTGAATTGAAAAAGCCCTAGACAAATATCCGTTTCAGATACCAAAAATCATTTTTTATTTTGGGTCTGTCCATTTTTGGGAACCACCATATCTTCGAAACTACTTGTCCGATTACAGTGAATTTTAGATTGTAGGTTAGAATTAGCATATTGTTGGTCCCATGCTAATTTTCATTCGACGATAGGACACTAGAAAGTTATGTGCCACACTAATTGGCAGATTACTTTTCACTTTCTCGTATACGTAAATGCGAGATTAGATGATAAAAATATACGTATTTAAGATATATTTATAGTAGAACAGCAGGGTCAGAGTGGCCGCTGCAGGTGGAAACGATGAAAGTTTTTTTCCAATGGGAAAACTAAAATCTAACAATAGGTAGACAAAATCGAACAAAACTTATACAGTTATTGATTAGTGTCCCAAAACAGGCGGTTGTTTACTTTAAACGCGGTTGTTGTCTATATTTAAATGGACTACATTATAGACATTTTCAATAAAAATCGTCGAACTATGTTTGAGAAATGAATGTTTCTCGTGTTTTTAAAATTTCTTTGATGGGGAGGGGTATCAAGGATAACTAAGGTTTTTTGTGTTTTTCGTTTTATTTAACCTTTCTTCGGTTGACATTAGCTCGGATAAAGTGACCCCACAACATTTTTTTTTTTTTAATTATTTCTTTTTAAGAAATAATGAAAATTTATTGGAATTTACTGAGCACTTTAATATAACTATCATTATAAGAAAAAAGTCACTAAACGTATGAAGTTCCAGCGCCGAGTATAGACTTATGATGGCGACAAATAATATATTATTCGTCGTTTAAAAAATGTCTCATTAGTTCTTTTGACTGCGCAAGCACTTTTTAATTCACCTGCTCTTTGACATTCAAACCTAGATTAAAATCATTCAGACTGTATCGTTTAAGTTTATTAGTAGAAGACAATTCTAGAATGGCGATCGTGCTCAGACCTATTTATATTTACATATTGCTAGCAGTTAATTATTAATATTGCTTAATGGTTGTAATAAATATTTCTATTTCAAAATATTTTCAACACATGTAAAATATGGCCTTACGGATTTAGGTCTGTTTCTTTATACCTATTTAGCTTAGAACAAATATCTTGTTGATTTTTAACAGTACGGTATTTTATTTTCCTATCGTTTAATAATTCATGAATTCATCTGGAGACTTGTCCACCTTTAACCAACTTTAGACGTACAATTTCTTTTATTTTATTATTATTGATAATTGAATGTGAAGGCTGGGAGAGCAGAAATAGAGATATAATAGCCTTGGAGTTATGTCACACACACTGGGGTTAAATCTGTTCAATCAATCTGACAGATTGTTTGCCTTTCGCTCTCCCCAGATCTCATGAAACCGTAGTTCTCAAAGGGGTGAAAAAAGAAGTTAATTGAAATAGAGGTCTTGAAGAGGTCAGAGCGAGTGGCAAGGCGAAGTGTTGTGTGTGGAGATACCAGACCAGGGGACATTGGAAAGGTGAACCGGGTCCCAGATTAGTTAGCGATGCGGGCCTTTGCCTCCCTGTGTCCGAATGTTAAATGTGTTCACTTTACAACGCGTGTATCCGTCATCCGTGTGTGTAAGAGGCCTGCCGAGACTGTGTCCCCTGGCCTTTCACCTGCTCCATTTAAAGCTGGAAGCCACATGGGGTCCTGTCGGACCGAGGGCAGGCTCTTACCAACCCCTACGTAATGCCGGGGATTGGTTTTCAAAAGTGGCGCAAAAAAATGGTGTTTTTTAAATCCCTCCCTCGGGCATAGGCCCACGCTTATTAGCTGTTAAAAGTTTTAAGTGACCCGTATATGTCATAATGAGAACAGAAGCAACGATTTAATGTAAAAAATGTTGTTGGCTCGGCTTTTTAAAGATTTACGTCGATGTTATTCTCAAATAATAATTCATAATAATGCAAATCAAGATGTAAAGATGAAACTAGCCGAAAATTTAGAGGCAAACAATATCTCTGCTAACTGCTAAAAAGATTGCTTATAAGACCTCTATTTTATGAATGTAAAACTTCTACTACTGAATTCGTTATGCAACAGTAACAGTGCTAAATATATATATATTTTTTTTATGAGTCTCTTATACTCTTATGAATATTTCGAGTCTCATGTGGAGGTCAAGTTTTTTGTTATATGTATTACTTTTTAGAAATCTTTGTTGAGATGATTGATTTTCTAATATGTATTAGTATAGTATACTCTATTAGGTTAAATCATCGTTTATTTAAATCAAAACCCTGTAAAACTAGAGCCACCGCTGTTTCTAGGGGGTAAAGCTGAGCTGTATTTTGACAGATTTGATTGATACTTCTTACATTACATTGAGTAATGATCTGAAATCATGGGATAAAGATATGCAATCGAAGATTTTGTATTATGGTCCAAGTATTTGTTTGTATTTTTCGACAAAAAAATATCTGATACGGATATAAATGGAAATCTGTAATTAACTTAAGTCACTGAATCCCAAATGTTCGATATTTACGAGCAGGTAAATATCTTGTATACTCTTCTATGATTTTTTCTCACATGTGTCATAAAACATTTGACAATGTCTCCTAATCCTAAATGTTCGACTCAGTCTTATACTATCCCTGTTCATGAAATGTTCCTCACCTATGTCCTAAAACATTTGACAATGTCTTCTGTTCGACAGAATCTGGTACTGTCTCTCTTCAGTTCATTGTTTTTTATGGGTATGTTTATCATTTTTAAGTTTTAGGTAGCATTCATATTACGGAAATTTTAAATTTTAATTCAAATCAAATTATAATTATTATTGGCAATGGGAGACGGTCAGAGAAAAATAGACTACAGCGCTGGGACTTGAACCAGGGGCATCTATATTTCCAGTATAGCGCTCTACCAACGGGTATATTTATTTGTGTTGTTATTTATGGGTATATTTACATACGGATGTTGTATAGATTGACGAATCCGAAGACCTGTAATTACCACCCCAGGAGTTTGGTTGGTGTACAACCAACAATTATGATGTAATCTCAAGACCTCATATTCAGTTTAGTACTAATCTTATCCATGATAACTAAATTGAATCTTGTACTTATCTTATCCATGATAACTAAATTGTTTCTTGTACTAATCTTATTCATGATAACTAAATTGTTTCTTGTACTAATTTTTTAGTACTGTAGTTACGTTTTCTTTTACGGCAACGATTTAGTATTTTGTATGTAAATATCGCTGAAGTAAAAATCTTTGTTTATATCTTAAACTACATTTTAAAAACTGTTATTATTTTATTGTCAATAAATCTTCAAACATCAAGTTTCAATAACAAAAAGAATAGTTGTATGATTAATAATAATCAATAAATCAAAAATTATTTATGTTATGTTTGATTAGATGACCTTAGTATTTTTTTTTTAAAGTATTAAAAATATAAAACCAGAAGAAAAGAGAAAACTTTTAAACTTACTATGTAATATTTTATTTTACATTTAATGTTTCTTTTTTATGTTTTCAAGGAATTTCTAAAAAGTCCACGACATAAAGCATCAAGATAATAAATCATTCGGTTATCTCAGCAGTATAGTTTTCTGTGGTCCCGAATATTTTAGTCCAAAATACGAGGTCAGAATGCTTTATTGCTTTTACCCTCATTCGACATTTTCAAAATAAAAACTTCCGAAGTTCACAAAATGGGAGCTCGGACACCATATCTACCCCTTTCATATTGCAAAGGAAAAAATATTGAGCGTGAAAAATTATAAAATATATTTGTGAGCAAATACAAACATACGTGAAATAAATAAGGGATAATAAAAAAAATTAAATTAAATAACCCTCAAATATTCCATTTATTATTTGCTTGTAATGAAGTATGTTCAATAAAATATGTACAACATATTATTACCTTAAAAAGTCAAGTTTTTAAATGGTTTTATTTCATTTATATTAATAATAAATTATTGAAAAACTATCTCAAGGTCTAAAACTCAATTTCGCAAATTTTTAATATATTTTTTTCGGGCTAACAAGGTATTCTAAAAACATACTTAATTGAACATGTGTCAATTGCAGTTTATTAGTTGTTATTATTATGCACGGTTAATAAATAAACGATTTGGTCGATTTAATTTGAGATTAAATAAAGAAATAACATTGCTCTAAAAAATATAACAGTAAATTATTTCATGTATAGAACTAAATTAATTTTTATGTATCAAAAGTTATAATACTAAAAAAGGAGTGTTTATATATCCATCCAAATTCAGCAAATTCAGATAATTGCTTTTAAAGATTTTGCTTTAATTAAAAATTGGTTTGGGAACCATGGTCGTTTATTGTCCTTTAAAGTATCATCCAAATTGGAGTAGTTTTTAAGTTGTGGGATTAGCAAAAATGTTGAATGGCAGACACAGGACCAAAATTGTTCCATGATGTCAGAATCGGATTTCTATCCAGGTATTTTTTGAAGATACAAAATATTATCATCATAATATAAAGTTTCATGACTTAAGTTTCATCAAAACTTAAATTAGGAACTCTAATATATAAATATTATTAATGTATCATTATTATTATTAAGCCTGATGATGCCGCCCAGGTATGGGTGAAAATTTGCCTAGTGAAGAAAGTTTTTTTTAAAAAAAATAGTAATGTTTTTTTAATTATCATCTCTGTAGACTTAAAAGAAAAGAAAAATTATCAGCATTAAAAAAAGGGTTAAAATTATCTCAATGCTTAGAATTATTCTCAAGCCTGGAAGCAAAAGTGTTAAAGTTTGCTTATTACCAAAAGAATAATAACCCTTGGAAATAAATGATATTTTAAGATAATCTGATAAACATTTTATTGTAAAAAATAAGGCCTAAATTAGAGAACCTTGTCAACGGAAGAAATAAATTGTTTACAACCATTGGCACCTACTAATTACTAAAGGCATTCCCTATTAATTAAAAGCCGTACTAAAAAGATACTAAAGAGACTTTGAAGATAGTCACTAAAAAACCATAGAATAAAAATTAACAAGCCCGGGAGCATTTTATCGTGACATGTACTTGTCAAATAATTTTGAAGTCTCGAATCACAAACTTCGTTACATGTAATTTGTTTCATCGAACCAATTTGCTCTACCGCACCTATAGTTCAGGAGATAGCGTTCAAAAAAGTGTCTGACTAACATCAAGCTAGAATTTTGTATGCAAGTCAATCTTTTAGTGCTTTTTAAGAATATTTGGTCGGCTAAGTTAGTCAGCGGGACATAGCTTGGAAAAAAACAAACCTGAGGAGAGCGGCCATGTCTCACCAATTATGGTGGACAATGTGATTTTCATGATCCTGAGTACAGTATTAGTTGGTAGACCGAAAATCAAGTCGATGTTATTTTTACACTTGATAGGTTAGTTATTCAAATATTACTAAAAATAAACGTGGTCACCTGTCAAGAGTCAAACTAACATCGACTTGATTGTGGTAGAGTAAATTGCAGTAAGTATTTGAGTAACATGCAACGAAGTTTGTGATTCCAGACTCGTCCAAGTGAAAGATTTTTTTATAGGTAAATTAACTGCCGGCTTTAGTCATAAAAAATCTCACTTAGATGAGTCTCGATTCACCGACCTCTGATTCAGAGAGCATAAGTGCTAACCATTGCACTATGGAGGTAGAGGATTTTTCAATACACAGAATTGCTTTATAAGCATAATATTATATACATTATAGTAAAATAATATACATAAATGTTGTTTTTATATTTGCTCTTCATTATTTGCTAAAAGTTTATGAAAATATTTTATTTTTCAATTAAATTCCTCTTAACCATTTCTTAATCCTGAAATAATAAACAAGTTAATAAACGGTTTCCAGAACTTAAGTTTCACTTCTATGCATGTGAGGTGTGAGTTTCACACTTATTTATTTTATTTACCATTTATCTGCTCGATTTTATTAGATGACCAACTTACCTCTATCCTCTACTTTTCCATTTTTCCCGTTTTATTTTAAACCGTATAAATATGCTAGGGAAAGTAAAAGACACATGCTCACTTGTATTGTATCCGGTCATTAGTACACCCTTTTAAAAAAAATCTGAATTTATATTTATTTAAGTACAAATGAAGTTTTGTTTGTCGAGATCTCGCATTATCTAATGTCAAGAATTTAATCGATATCTGATACAGTCTGCTACAATATAAGGTAATCGACTCGATGGCCTTGGTCTGCCCTTTAAGCTGGTCAAGTAGGCGTTACTTGAAACATGAAAAATATTTTAGTAAGGTCCTCACTCATAATTTTTTTTTTATACTAATAGAAATTTTTAATCAATGCTGGATGATAATATAGTGATAAATTAATCTATCTATATTATTAAAAAGTTTTGTAAACAAACAATTTCAGAGAAAGAGTGATATATAACTGTTTGATAAGAGTGCGTTAGGAGATAAGGGAGGAGAAAGGTAAACAAACAAGTTCAGAGAGAGAGTGATATATAACTGTTTGATAAGAGCGCGATAGAGATAAGTGGGAGGTTCTCCGGTGGAGAAAGGGGAGGTTCTCATAGTAAATTCCGCTCAAGAATGACACGGGGAACTATCATTCCCGAGACAATAAACAAAACACGGGCGATGTAATAAAGAAAGCGCATTGTTTGTTTACATGCCTTAATCGAAAAGTGACAGCTTTCAATATACAACAAATCAAAACTATTTTGATAAGTTATTAAATCTATATAAAGATTAACAAATCAACAAACAAACCTTTACTTTTATCGGTAGTAAATCATAAATGTTATCTTAATAATTAT
>KZ651312.1:274135-284180 GCA_001010745.2 Gerris buenoi | reverse complement strand
GTGTACCAATTTGGACCAATTCAGATTTATACCTTCCTGTGGTTGGTCACTATGTGCGTGCCGAATTTTGTGCGGATCAGCACAGCTGTTCAGGAGAAAACTTTTGTACTCCGTACCCCGTACCCCTGTGTACCGATTTTGACCATTTCAGATTTATACCTTCCTGTGGTTAGTCACTATGACCATGACAAATTTTGTGCAGATCGGTTCAGCCGTTCAGGAGGAGTATTAATCATAAAAAATGCAAAGTGTAGTTTAAGAGCTTCGCTTCGCTCAGCTCAATAACGTTTAGTATTGATAAAAGTCTCGGTCACTATTTAGATGAGTTATTATATCTATTTGAAGTCTATCAAAAATGTAATGTTAATAATTGGAACTTTAGTTTTGATAAAATTATCGGTCACTATTTAGATATGTTTTATATAGATAAGTTATTATATATATTTGAACTCTATAAAATCAAAACCATTATTTTTGTTGGTAACAAGTAAAGAAATATGTGTGAGGCTCTCACGCATTAAAAGTGAAACTTAAGATCTAGAATCTAGAATATAAAATATATTTGTTCCGAGGTAATATCTTTATTTTTAAGTGCAAAAACTATTACAGCGGATTTAAACTTTTTGATCGGTCCCCGGTTCTAATATATAATAAATAGACAAAATAATTCTAATACCCTACACTAGGCTGCGGCCGCGCAGTTCAAATTAATAAAGGTCAAAGAGAAAAATGTTAGATAGATATTGTCCGAAAAACAACGATAACTTAATATAGATAACATTATCCCTGTTTTTTCCAACTTTGTTTGTAGGCCTGGTATGTGATACTTTTATGCAACCTCCTACACTTCTACGCTTTAATTCGCAATCCCTATCGTCGCAGTATGAGTGTTACTTCTAGGTTTCTAAGTATTGTTGTTCTCTCTTTCTCCTAGTTCTTATGACAGTTCTTGGAATCTGGCATTTCATTAAACACTGTCAAATTGGACGTCTATTGGACTTATCCCTGATTTTTTTCAAGTTTGTTGCCCAGGTATGTGATAGTTTCATTCAACCACCTACGCTTTTTTCCGCTTTAATAAGCAATCCTTATCGTCGTAGTCTGAGTGTTAATTTCTTCTCAGAGTTTCTTAATTGATGTTCTTTCTTTCTCTCAGTTTTTACGATTATGATCTAAATTCTAAATTACATGAAACTCCGTCCTTACCTGACATTACTATATCTAGGATGCGCAGAAAAATTGCTGAATCTAAGACACGCTAAAGGTACGTTTTGCGTTAAAAGGACAATCGTTTTCATACATCGATCTCAAGCTTCCAGTTGAAGGTACACATCTTAAGATGTATTGTAAATTCTTCATTCTATATTTTCAAATCTTGGTAATAGGTGTCTGTCTACGATAATATTTGTATTTATACTAACCTTGAAATCTGCCCATACTCTTATTTTATTTTTTGTTTTGGTGCCACCACAATCGGTGATGCCCATTCTATAGGTGTAGCTACTGAATCAACTGGTTCTTATACACCTAAGTTCACTAATCTTTTCAACTATGGCTCTAAGTGTATTTTCGAAGAAAAAGGTAGGTAATGGACAATCGACATGGCTGGAAAATCGTTAGGACAGCATCCCTCATATGAATATTCGCCATGCGTTCTCGAATGGTCCCAAGACCATAAAGAAATAAATCAGAGATAAATAAATAAAGTTCTAAGGTAGGGGTAGGACTCTAGTAGTTGTTTCTTTGTGTTCGTCTTAAACTGAGAGAAATCCGTAATCCTAGGGTCAAAGGTATATTTAACGCAAGAGTCTATGAAAGGCAAATAAATAATCTTACTTTACATGCCTTTACTAAATAAACTGGCAGTTACTTTTATTTCTCCAAAAGCTTTTTCAGTGACAGTTATCTTAGGATTTGATGCAAGTATTTCTACATCTGTAGTCTACATAGTGAAACTTTTAGTTGGTTTAAGCTTTGGAGCTCAATTATGTTTCCACAATGTTTTGCTTATAACTGATTGACATGCTCCTGGTCATAGAGCACTTCTACAGAACCTCCTAATATTGTGTTGGCTCTTGGAATCTTTATCATCTGAGTGTTCATAGTCATTTTTAGTTACTTTTCGTGAGGAATTGTTTTTTTTACAATAATCGCTCTTCTCGTTTTAATGCAGACTTTGGCAAATCATCGTTTGAGAAACAAGCTGAAAGTTTGGCCTGAACCAGGACTTCTGTCTTTTTGTCAATGCAATTCACCACAACATAATAGGTTGTCCTGTCCTCGTTTCAATTCAAGAAATTTACATTCTGGTCTACCTTTGGATGTAGATGGACCAGGTTCTCCAACCTTATAGGTATATGTTACCTCTCTTTTCTATTGTTAAACGTTTTTATTCTATTTTGTTTCAAGTATCCTTGTTCTTAGCTAAGGCCAATAGTGTCCTTTCCATGTCTTTAAGGTAGATATATTACTCGGATGTGGCTTTACCACTTCCTGTTGCCACAATGTTTTATTGATTCCCATGACTAGTTGGTCTCTTTATCTTTCTTCTATTCGCATTTACTTACTGGTACTCTGTGCGTAGCTAAGACTAAGAACTGTATAATATCCAAATTTGTTTTTTACATGAGTAAGTAGAGAAAGTCAAGCGCTCTGCTAAGACACATGTTCCTTGGTAGTATAATAATTATGTAAAATAGTTTTTAGTTTTACATAGATTACTTCATTAACTGATCTAGGTCGGAAATGATCTTCTAGAATTTTGAGCTACTACAACATGAGCTAAAAGAAGTTAATTTTATTTATTTGATTATACAATACAGTCAGAGTCCCTTAAACAGCTCACATAAACAAAACCGGCATTCATTAAAAATTAAAATAAAGAAATTTAAGATAAATCTAATTATGATAGTGTAAGCAAAAAGTGACTATGCTTACAAAGAAAACTGATTTAAAGGTGAACAGAATTAAAATTTAATATCACTAAAGATTAAAAAACAGAAAAAGGTATGTAATAATAATAATAGTGAGATAGCGCGAAAAAAATTGCAGATGACATACCAGATTTTTGGACTCAGGGGGGCCCCCCAGCGTGTAAATCCATTAAAATAACAAAATCGCATTTTTGCGCCATCTCAATACTTTCTCTCTATATGAGGAAGTAAAATCAGTTCAGTGACCATGACCATAAGCACGACGGACTACCTACTAATTTTATGCAAATATTCCTTTACGTAAAAAGTTATTTGTAATTTCTATGACAAGAGTTTAAATTTGTGGTGGCGTTTAATATATTTTATAAATAATTCATATTGTCCTCGTAATATTTTTTTCTAAAAGAAAGTCTTTGGGGTTTGCTCTTATTTAATGTAATGAAATTACAAAACTGGTTATTCTTAAATTAGTCGTGGGCTGCAAGTAAAGGCCTAGAAGAGAGATAAAAAGATTTTCTTATAATTTCTTCAGAATGAATTGCATAGCTATGAAATTGTAGCAAGTCCAGTCTTAGAGGAAATATGAAAGAAAGGTCATCTGTAATTTAGAGATACAGTCATACAACTTGAAAGAACCTTTGTAGTAATTTCATCTGGTAGCTAGGGGGTGGGTAAGTAATTGAGGATTTTTTTATTTATAAAAATATAATGTAGCAAAAGAATGGCTGTAGGAAATGAAAGGAAGCATCGGTTCTAAAGAATGGTATTTGCTGTCCATTGTTGCTTTCAAGAAAACTGGAAAATATTTTTTTCTCTCAATCTGGTGGAAGTTCACGCACGAGCCTGAGAAAGGTAATGACGGTGGAGTTGGGGAACGAGAAGAAACATGGTTCTAGACGTCAGGCCCCGGGTACGTACCGTCGTCTTCATTTCACGCTACGGGCTTTCGTACTCCTGGTCACAGACTTGTAAGATGGCAGGTTCTTTCCCTGACCCCTCGAGCCTTTTATTACACGGCAAGAGAGTCGGTCGACTCGCCCAAAGACAGCTGAGTTGTTTCTCTGTACCGAGTTGTTTCTCCTTCGCCCTGATATTAATCGTGTTCTCCCGTCGGCGGCACGTGCTCCGCCTTGAAACTTCAATTCCAGTACAGTTGAGTGTTAGGTCAGATCGGACCGTCACGTATATCCAGTACTCCGGAGATTCAAGAAGAACAGTGCAACCTTGTGATTAAGCTGTCTTTGCATTCTAGTCCAACTTAAAACTCAAGACAATGTCTTACAATCTTCCTATTCCATTGTTAAAATAAGTGAGAAATATCAAAGATCTTCTTGAGAAGGCACCCGTTCTGCTGAAGACCCAAACTTTATAACGAGTAACGTTTTGGTCGCAATCCAGGCTTCCAAAGATGACATTTCATGTTCCCATCCTATTTGTCCCATGCCATTGTTACAGTTGTTGTAGTTTGGTGGGGGCTACAATTATTTTATTGGCATTGTTATGCTGGACTATCTTTTCCTTCTTGCATACAACCCATCGAGTTCGTGTACTGTGGTGGCCTCTGTTTCAGATGAGCATAGCGAGAATTAAGTTAAATCATTTCATTTAAATTAATTTTTTAGTCGCCTATCAGCATTTATCAACAATTAGATTGACTTCAGGTGTTCTTGTTTAATCTGATCACAATTTTATCGGGGTATTCTCTATCAATCTCTGAGTATCCATTATAAAACTAATAAACAACCCTTTCTAATTTAAACTTATTAATTTATGACAGATTAGTAACCCAAGCCAGTATTAGGAATAGATCTTACCCATAGTTAATGAAATTCAGATATTAGTAAATAATAATAATAATACTAAGCTCAAAGAGACGAATTTATCAGGATATTGTAAAATAAACTGCAATAGCAATATTTAAATAGGTTTAGACTGCTTTGTGTGTGGACTTTGTTTTATTTACAGAAATCTGTAATAACGTACCTCGCAAAATACTAAGAATTACTAAAAGGCAACGACCATACATTTTTAAGTTTAATTATTAATTAATATTATGTTTCATAAATTTTAATATTTTAGATAATAGTTATAGCATGTAATTTAGGGTTCGTATTACTTCTTACCATGTATTAAATCATTTAGTGTAAATTAATAGTTCAGATTGTTTTGATTTGACATCGTGATTCCCAACATCTTTGGAGATGTGCATCCCCAAAACTACATAGTTATAGTATAGTTTAGGGTTGAACTCGGCAGTTTTTTGGTTCGAGTTAATACCATGATACTCAACATCCTTTGCGATATTTTTAGTATTGGAAGTACATATTCTCAAAACTAAGTGATAAGCTAAACAGTTTAATTGCGAGGGGAATAACATTTTCCAAAAATATGAAAGTTCTAAGGTATGGCCAGACCATGTTCCAGCAAACATGCTAGTGTGTATAATAATAATATGTGATAATTGATAATGCCAAAAATAATACTCTATTCTCTATACCTGTGTTATTCTCCGTCAGTTTAATGAATAAATGTGGAAAATATAGTGGCCTTGCTCCTTCCAGTGCCTTGGGAAAAAATAAGATGACCCACGATGCTGAAGCTAGCAGAAAGGAATGATATCCTCGTTAAAAACTTCATTGTCAAAAAAGGGCCAAGTTCCAGACGCACTAATAAAGTCAGACTATCAAAGTACTTATATCTACATTGTGGCCAAGTCTGCTCTATCTTTAGTACATAAGTACATTACCTCAATTCACTCCTACTTTCATGAACATGGCTCCTTTTTTATTTTTATTGCTCAATACTTGGCCAGTTTTATAAGACATAAGACATCAGTATCATGTGTAGACTCATAGGGGTTACGTGGGCAATGGGAAGGAGAGAAATAATGTTGTAGACTACTCCCAAAAAAGTAAGGCTATCAAAGTTGTCGTGTCTACATTGTGGCCAGGTCTGTTTTATGTCTCATTCAGAAACTTTCCAAGTGTTAAAAAAATAAAAGAGCAGAGCAGTTCATGAAAGTAGGAGTGAGTGAGCCTATGGTCTAAAGATAGAGCAGACTTTGTCATAATACATATAATGCTTATGATAGGCTTACTGTTTTGGTAGAGGGGTCTGAAACTTGGGTTTATATTATATTCAAGATTAGGTTTTTGCTGTGAATACTCATTTACTCATAAAATAAAATCCCCAAATCTTATATTGTCAAGGTGCAATAGAAGGGTCTAATGTCACAATAAAAATAGATTTACTGGAAACGAAGAACTGGGCAATCCAAAATATGCAATGCAGAGTAAAATTTAAGAATAAAATATTTTGAAGTGTTGTTTTAACTGAGTTAGTAGGTTTAAATATTTTATCGTTAAAGCTCTAGACATTGTTCCTTTTCAACAGAATAGCAATTAGTAATTTATGTAGATGGGAGTTTGAGATTACTTAGTAAGCTTGTAATCCCTAGCGCATTTTAATGTCTTCGGGAGGAAAAAGGAGTATGTTTTAACAAGATTCATTGATTTTCAATATGCAAGACTATAAAAGGACTATGTTAACACTTTTATCTTTAAGTTGTTATCTGCTCCTTTTATTTAATAGTCCTACAAAATGTGATCTAAATGTAATTAACTATGAAAGAAAAGGGGACAAAAATCTCTTAAACTAATGATGACTATATTTATTGAAGTTCGTAGGCTTCCGCGGTTACAATTCTAATGAAGTTCTAGGTCTTCTGGTGATGACTGCAGCTCGAAGGGTGTACGTCCCGACGTTTTCTCTTAGTACAAGAAGTATCTTCAAGGGTGTCCATGGTGTCCTTTATAGTTTACGATAGGTGTAAACTGTACGTGTTTACACCTCTATTTAAACTAAAACACCACCAACACCCCTGAAGATGCTTCAACTATTAGGAACGAAACGTCGGGATATACACCTTTCGAGACGCGGTCATTACCGGAAGGCCTAGAAGCCTAGAACTTCCTTATGACTATATTTGTTTTAACTTAAAAATATATAGGCTAATGGAATAAATAAAAGAGCGTTTATTTAAATCAAGCTTTATTTTAACATAGGTAATTAAATACTGTCTATTAGGTATTAGATACTTTTAGGATCCTTAGGAAAAACTGAGGGCCCTTATAATACCCTCTGATTGTCTGCCGTTAAAGCTCCTATATCTCTGAAAGTACTTAACATAAAAAATCGAAACATTGCAGAAATGTTTTGTAATACAAACATAAGGTAAAATACAGGGAAGCTCCACGACATCATCCCTCAAAAACAAGGGGTTAAAACTTTTATTAAAAGGAAATGCATAATGCCGTGGATGCTAACGACAGAGAAAGACTGAGTACAAATGTATATTTGGTATCGTTTTTCACTAATTCATCTTTGCACCACGTTGCCTTAAAAGTAGTTTTCATGTCGCTCCCTCTATTTTTTTTTTTTTTTTTTTTTTTTTTTAAAGAAATAAACGAAAAACTCGAAAAGATAATCTGAGTTATTCTGTGTCAAAATACAAAATACAGTTTTTAAGGAATTTTTCATACCTCGCATAATTTGTAAGAAAACAAATGTATTAAAAATTTATTTGTAAAGAACGGTCTAAGCTAAAGGCAACGTTGTAGTTTTATAGGGTCTGGATGATAAACATGCATTCGTAGGATTTTTTGTACGTCATCATGAACTTTTAAATGGCTGCCATATTGAAACGGCTGGGCCGATTTTGATCCTATGAAATTGTTAGATTTTATAGGAGTCTACGGACTCTTTGTGTGTACTGAAGTTACATCCTTTTTTTTATTTTCGATTATTATAGCTACTGGCGTGGTGCCTTCTTGTCTCTTCCGCCCTGATATTTTTACGATGATGACAGTTCTTTGTTCATATCATCCTTTATTTCTTTCACATCAATACTGTGTATCCCTTTCGAACTCTTTCTCCTTTGATTGTTATACCTCTGTCTTCTAATGCGTGTTCTATGCATGAGCTCTTCAGGGGACCTACCAATTCAAGTCTGAACACTGTTTCGTGTTTCTCGGGCATCAAATGAGGCAGGTTTAGATCGTTTCTTAAAAGTCCTTCTGCTCTTTCACCTAAGCGCTTAGCCGCAAGCAGTTAAGATTTTAGATGATTCCAAATCTTAGCTGCTTACTGTTGTAAAAATTTGAATATACCAAGTAGCTTATCTCTGATAATTTTTAAATGAATGCGCATGAATGAAGTACCACCAATCTTGTGTTCTAACTGGGTTATTTAAACTTCTATACAAATATTTATAAGACATAATATTTATAAAGTATAGAAAGTTTGTTATCACTTTTGAAATACTAATAAAATTCCATCTCATATGCTACTTTGTGAAATACTCGTGTTGTAGAATCGTGTGGGATAGGTGGTTTAGTAGAGGTATCCGATGTTTTTGAGAACTAGGTATAGTGGCAGGTCCTGTCACAAGTGGCACAAGATAGGTATGTAGAATGACAATTTAGTAGGCTAATTGTTTTGGGCTGGACGACAGCTCGTATTACATTTGATTTTCTGATTACCAGCAGCAACTTTTCAAACTTCAAATGTGCATAACCAATCTTGCAAGCCAGATTAAAATATATAAATTCGTGGCAGTGTTGCCAATTAAGTTTGACTTCTCTTTGCTGTATGGCAATCCTTATAGTTTACTATTCTCTATGTAGATTACTCTAATATTATCTGGGCATTCATAAGTGAATGATCCTGGGCATCATATTAAATCGATGGACTTTTCACCATGCAGAATTTAATTTATATAAAAGGTTAAAGGTTAATGCCTATTTTATATTGCTTAGCCTAAGTCAGATATGCATAATATTTACAAGCAGTTAATCTTCAAATGTCCATGTCCATGACCAATCTTTCAATTCAACCCATCTTTTATCATCTTCGAAATTGATTCTTCAAATTTGTTATAAAAGATTAAAATATTTCAATTCGTGGCAGAGTTGCCAATTAAGTTTGTCCTCTCTTTGCTGAATGGCAATCCTTATAGTTTACTCTAATATCATCTGGGCATTCCTAGGATTATGATCCTGGAAATCATGTTTAATCGATGGACATTATACTAGGATTTGATTTATATAAAAGGTGAATACCTATTTTACACTGGTTAGCCTCAGGTATGCAAGCAGGAGCAGAATAAATATTAAATTACCAAGTATTCAGGTTGCTCTAAGAAGAGAAAAAATATGTACAAATCAGATAGTTGAATCAAAAGATAGTTTATATACACATGTAATACGTATATGATACAATGTACATGTAAATGTAGGTAAGTGTTAAAGTAAAAAAAAATATCTATTTTAATCAAAATATTATATCCCAGACAGAAGTAAAAAAATAATGTAGCGTTAAAAATGTATGTTACATACGAACTTTCTAAAAAAAAGTACTTGTTGAAAGTAAATGGTTAGTGAAGGATATTGCAGCTTGAAGGCACGATTACTTTCAAATAAATTATGAGTTGGCAGTTAAAAACAACGAATGTACGCCTAATAAAATATTATTTACTTATACAGTAACAAGTAACAAGATCATAAACTATTACCTAGTTTGCAATAGTGGACTAAAACAAGTATATTGTACTAATCAGTTACAAATGTAAATTATGTAATTTCCAAGTATATGTATAGAGAAAAATGTGAACAATCAATTTTGCAAGTGAATTGTTACTATTTAAAATAGAAATTTGAACAATTACGATATCTTAAAAAATAACTATGAATATGATAGATACTCCGATACTCGTATGTAACTCGTACTCGAATAAATTGATTATTTTTTAATATAAACCAATTATTATTTTCCGTGATATTTTGTTCTATATATATTTATTATTATTATTATTATTATTATATTTATTCGAGTAGATGAGTAAAGTGACCGGCTCCACCGTCCTGAATTAATGATGTCCTGCAATGATGCGTTGATCAAGACATAAAGAAAAAGCACGAAAAGTGGTAAATAATTAATAAATATACAGGAAGGATTGCAACAAAATTAGGACTGAGAGAGATAAAATACTTGCATTTGTCTCTTGTTAAACATCGTTGTTATATTGATAATTGCAAATCTTTATCCCTTTATAT
>KZ651312.1:233785-248444 GCA_001010745.2 Gerris buenoi | reverse complement strand
GGTTATGATTTAACCTTAATATGCATTTATTGTTTTTGAAGATTACGGCAAAATATTTTTTTGTAGTTAGTTTACATGTGGTGGTGGATTAAATAGTGTACGCACCACGAGCAGTAAGCGACATGACAGCCCTCGGGCGTTAAACGGACTCGTGCTTTCAAACTTCATCCTCGCCCTATAATAACGTCCTTACTAGGTACGTAAATAGCTATTATAGACCATACTATCTCTCTCAAGTAAACAGTTCCCTGGAAAGCGACTTAAGTGGTTTCAATGATAATTAGTTATACTTATTTGGCTAAAATTTTGAGTTTCTGGCATCTCAAAATGTTAAGCCAAAATCAAGGATGATTAAAGGTGGCTTTTTATATTGGCGGGAAAACGAAAAGGCAAATTTAAAAGTTCAAGGGCTCGCATCTGGGTAAACATGAAGGTCATAGGACGTAAGAAGCACATCATTGAAGGGCGGTTTTATTTCGAAAATCAATGTAGAACTCACTTAATTTGGGTTCCAAGTTGAAAATGCGTGATTGTTAGGTTTTTCGGAAACGTAGGACCATCTAAGTCTAAGGGCTTGGATAATATGTTATCATGAAGGATTTTATGACAGAGGCTAGGTAAAATATTTTAGGTTTTAAGGAGTGCAAGAACATAGAGGAAAAATTGTATTAAGAAAATTATATTAAAGGAGTAGTAAGCTCGGATGACATGTTGGATGGTTTTGGAAATGGAATATCAAAAAATGTTAAAAGTCTTAAGAAGTAAGTAAACAAAAAGGTCATAGGTCGTAGAAAGAACGAGAACATAAAAGGTCATAGGTCGTAGAAAGAACGAGAACATAAAAGGTCATAGGTCGTAGTAAGAACAAAAACATAGAAATTCATATGCAGAAGCAAGCTCATGAACATAGAAGTTCACTGGCAGTGAGACAGCGTGTGTCTGAAAGGGGTAGGGGGTTGAGACAGACCCCCACCTCTGGACGGGGCGTCTCCTGACACACACCTGTTGTTGCAAACAGGTGTGCTGGCTACCTCAGTCCACCGCTTGCCCGCTACCTTAGCTTACCTGCCACCGCGTTCTCAAACCCTCCCTCTTATCCACACTCAGTCACTTTATAGTTCGAGAACCGTCCCTACACGCGCTCCCAACCTAGTGTTTATACGTGTGTGTTTCCCGTCGTACCTTTGGACATAGTGACAAGTCGAACATGTCATCCACTTTAAACTGAACTTTGGTATGAGTGAATTAGACACCGAGTCTCCTGTCGTATGGCCTTCTTGGTGCTATTCAGGTTATTTATATTTTTAATCAATAACATTTAATAATTAGATTACAAATTATTTAATAACTGTATATTTATTAACACGTACTAAAAAGAGATATCGTAATTAATCCGTCCAATTCATCAAAAGACAACTAATATATTTACACAACCAAAACATTGAGACTGAAAACGTACTACGCAAAGGGCAGAATGACGTCACTTGTTTTGTTGCCCTAGTAATTTTAATCACTGGCTTTGGCCAAAATACTTAATTCTACATTTTTCCTACTATATATTTTTAACTTCAACAAAACCAAATTAGTTTATTCCCTTCCGTACGCTGAATCTTGTTTATATTCGTTATTTTTTTTTTTAGATCGCACACCTTGACAACTTCGCGCTCACACTTATAGATTTATGTTGCAGTGAATAACCTCTGCAAATCCTTCTATTAAATGTCAAGTTACAATTATGAATTATCAATAACAATAATCACGGACATATGAAATCTAATTTGGATTGATTCTTAACATTTTATGAAGATCTTCCAATGATTACATACTTATGAAATGTTCTTTGTAAACAAATCATCATCAAAACCTGGTTTAACCAAAGGTGGTTTTGATGACAGCCATACCGTGTTCTTCCAATGAATTCATTAATTGACGCAGGCCAAAAGAACCAAACTTACCATTGATGGTATAGTGATATTCTTGTATGATTGACACTCTAATTTCTTGCCGAAACCATTAAAGTAACCATTGGTGTCATAATCATAGCTGATACAGCTGAAGTGACCAATACATTGATGCCTTAGCCTAAGCTAGTGTAATCAAAAGCACCTCTGCTTTGATGATTAAAACAAACACTACTCCTAAAATGTGCATTAAATCTGACCATTGATGATATCAAAGTAGCCATTGCCAGTTTAATCAACATATTAGTCGGATCAAACTGACTTAATATTTGTGAACTGAACATATTTATAGCATGTTATTAACCATTGATGCATTTTGACGTAGCCGAATCAATGAAATTTGTTTATATATGATATAGTGTGGATCAAAACAACTAAACTAACCATTGTGAAGAATTATTGAAACTCACTAAATTTGTAAATCTTCTTTATAAATCAATATCACAATTTTTAAAATATGTGTAAACTACATAATTTTTGTTTTAAAAATCAACCTTATATTTAAGTTGTTATAATATTATTGTTGTTAGTACATTTAATGCAATATCTTTCTTTTGATAATAGTTGTTTACATTGTGTCTACTGATATGATATTAATGGAGTTTCATTGTTTATCATTGTTCAACCACGTGACTTAGTTGAGTAGGAGTGGGGATGGAGGAGGGGAGAGGAGAGTGTTAGGTTTTTATCAGTAACCTGTTGCTCCTAAAAACAAATTCAAAATTACCGCTTTTACAAGTGAAATCTGATGTCAATATAAACGAAAGACAATCTGATTTTATTATAAACACTTCAAAACGACCTTGAACATTTTTTTGAACAGATTCTATTCTTTCTTCTAAATTATGAATGTTTGTATATAATTATAATTACTTTTATGATTATTTTATTATTAAATAATAATAAATTATTCATTTAACTGGGTTCTTGCGGGATTTAGAACTTACAACTTCCTCGGACTTCCATAGCCTTACTGGCAAACTATAAAAAAATTTAATCAAAATTTGTCATTTAATAAACGGTATATATACGATATACTTATCATTCAAGATTCTCTTTTTAGATAAATGTTTTTATGTGCAAAATTAGGATGCGGCTTAAATTTGATGCGTATATTTTAACAATAAAATTTTGTTTCCGAGCTTACCGAAGCTATGTGATCGTTCTGAAGAACGAAAAAGTTTTATGTCTCCGATTTCGAACATTCCAAGACAGAAATCCGTTTCAGACATCAGGAAACATATTTTCCGTGTCTGTCTTTTGGTCTGTCTCAATTTTTGCGAACCAACATATCTTAAACTCTGCTCGTCCGACTTAAATGAAATTTGTATGGAAGGTCACAATTAGCCCATTATAAGTATCAATCTTCCTACCCATATAAGCATCCTCCCATATAAGCCTCCTACCCATATAAGTATCAATCTTTTGAGCCTCTTACACATGCGCACAAACATACATTTATTTACACCTACATCTTCAAAAGTACTTATCTGATTTTTAAGAAATTTGGATGGTTCGTTGACTGTAGCCCGCAGTGAGTACTAGATTAATTTCAACCGTCTGCGATCTTTAAGTTTAACAAAATTATTTCTTTAATTCATATAAAATAAGAAAACAATTTTTACTACGTTATTTTTACGTATTAAAAATCAGGGGAAACGATTAAATAAATTAGACAATAATGGCTCGTAAAAATCTATAGATGACAAAAGAAATCGATCTATTACAAATCCATATATTATGTAAGCTGAAAATAAAAAAGTTTAAATACATAATAACACAATTTTTATAACAATATTAACAATATGTATTAATGATTCATACATAGCATATATATTTTGTTTTTATCTATAATTTCAATTATAATTTTAATTTTTAGAAGGTGTTATTAAAATAATCCGCAATGGTGTAAATATTATGTGCCGTATTTACTTTTATTTTAAATTAAAAAATAACTTTAAAAAAATATTTAAAAAGAAAGAAAGCCATCCATGTAAAGAATGTTATAATATAAAGAAAAAAATGCATTGTAAATTGTTCACATGTGAAAAAAACTGAAGTTTTGAAATATGTAATAATGGGAAGTGAGACGTTTGCTTCAAGGCTGAGTGGCTAAATACCCTTCAGAATAACAAAAAAAGAACACATATAATCTTTAACCAGCTAGGAAACTTGGAAATATTATAAACAATACTTTTAATTAGTCAATATGTCCTCCGCGTAAATGTTAGTTACATAAGTGTATTTTAAAAAATTGTCGAGATTTTGATGATAAAAAAAAATTACATTTACTTATTTCTATTAAAACATTGTTCAAATATAGGTATTAACTAATTTATGTCAAACTAAAATGGTATTAGAAGATTACTTTTTAGGATATAGAATAAAACTGTATATACTAATAGCGAAATAATCAATAAAATAATTAAATGGCATCAAAACAGCCAAAACCAATTATATTGCTATGATACAGTTACTTTGTTAGTTATTTTGTTAGCTGGCTGCTGGCTGTGTGGCGACTCTGATTTGGTTATTGAATTACACCTCTATAATGATAAGCCGCTATCATACATTGAAGATAAAATACAGTCGAAACCGGTTAAATTGTAATATTACAGTTACTTTGTTAGTTATTTTGTTAGCTGACGACTTTGATTTGGTTATTATACTACACTATTTTTATAATTAGTATTGTTTTTTGACACTCAGATTGACCAACCTATGTGAGGGAAGAAAAAAAATCCCACAGGCCTGGTGGCCTGAGGGAGAGAGGGAAATGCTTAATTTGTTTGTCAACAAAAGAAGGTTATTTTACTAGTTCAACAAATCGCGATCTTTTTACCTGATTTTGCCACTTAGATTCATTTACGATTATGTTTTGAAATTTAATGCAAGAGTTAATTTCCTTTATAGAATCAAGAAATTTACTGTCGGTAATGAAACTTTATGAAAAGTGTAGACTTAAAACTACTTAGGTGAAGAATTAATTTACCTAACAGATGTTGAATTGTGATGAAAGGATGTTTAAGAACCTTTGTTAATTCAGTTGAAGTTTACATTTTAATCGATCAATATTTGACTACAGTGTGAAAGTAGTAGTTATTATTTTTCGGTAAATAAACAATAAACCCTATTATTGTTATATAACATGGAAAACGATAACGATTACTGAGTTCATTAATTTTCTGTCTGAGTCTTACTTTGTCAGAATAACTTAACAAATTGAAATGACGGGTAGTTACTAACAAAATTCAAAAACCAGTATAATATTTAGTGCATTAGCATTATAATTATATTTAACATAAAAAGTGAATAATATATAAAAGTGAATTCAAGCGGTGGAGTGGAGGTTATAAAGTCTCTTCGAACGGTTACCCTTTAGGTCGGCGCCCCTCCAGTAGAGACATTTTGATTTGCCTAGTTGGCCCGGCCTTCTAAAATTCGAAATCCAGCGCTCTCATTGGCTCCTTCTCTATTTTCCCGCCCTATCAAAAGAATACTAATTCTAAAACTAGTGTACACCTCTTTAATGATGAGTCGCTATCATACATTAAAGAAAAATACAGTCGAGTAAGGTTAAATTGCTATGATGCAGTTATTTTATTAGCTAGCTTTGTGACGACTTTGATTTGGTTGTTGAACTATACCTCTATAATGATGAGTCCTTATCATACCTTGCAGGAAAATAAAGTAGAAACCGGTTAAATTGTTATGATACAGTTGGTTTGTTAGTTATTTTATTAGCTAGCTTTGTGACGACTTTGATTTGGTTGTTGAACTATACCTCTATAATGATGAGTCGCTATCATACCTTGCAGGAAAATAAAGTAGAAACAGGTTAAATTGTTATGATACAGTTGCTTTGTTAGTTATTTTATTAGCTAGCTTTGTGACGACTTTGATTTGGTTGTTGAGCTATAGCTCTATAATGATGAGTTGCTATCTTACCTTGCAGGAAAATAAAGTAGAAACAGGTTAAATTGTTATGATACAGTTGCTTTGTTACTTGTTACTTATTTTGTTAGCTAACTGTGTGACTACTTTGATTTGGTTATTGAACTACTCCTCTATAATGATGAGTCGCTATCATACATTGAATAAACATACACAGTCGAAAATCAATCAAGAAACATAAAATAACATAAGAACGACAAAATTTATTTGAAAGGTTGAGTTTTTGTTTCATTTGTTCAATTACAATGCTTGTTTATTAAGAATCTTTTATGATAATTGTTACAAAACAGTAACGTTTACATCAATCCCAATCATCTTCTTTGGATTAAATAGAAATTTTTACTTTTGTTTAATAATAAGTACTCCAGGAGATATCGTGCAAAGTGCCTGACTAATATCAAGCTAGAATTTAGTATTCTTAGAAGACACAAGATTACCTTTTACTCAAAATTCTTGTTGGATGTAATTCGAAACTTTTTTGCATGCTATTTCCTGGACTATAAGAATATTTTTTTATCATTTGAGAACATACAAAAAACCATTTGGTCTTTATTTCTTTTTCATCGAAGTTTTTTTTTACTTAGTTTAAAAGAGTATTAATATTTGTAAAACTTTTTTCAGAACAGGACCTGTAATTAATATTAAAATCTTTTTACATCCGTGAATTATTAATTTCATTCAGTTAACAGTTACCTATTAATTTAATTTGATAAGAAAAATACATTGTAGATACAAATAGAGTAACTAACTAGGTAACGCTACTTATTTCTCCTCATTCTTTCGCTTAGACTTTAACTTAAGAATAATTCGAATTGTTTTTTAGTTTTATATTTGGTGAAATTAGCTTCTTCTTGAGCTTTATTGCTCTTCTTTAAATTTACACGTTATAAGTTTTGCTCCTGAAAACGAAATTCTTTATGTCTCCGATTTCAGAAATTTCAAGAAAGAAATCCGTTTAACAAATCAGGATATCATTTTTCTGTCTCGTATCTGCCTGTTTTGCCAGTCCTCTCTGGTGACCAACTTGCGCGAACCTAGATTTTTCTATTGTGTATTTATTGACTTTCCGTTATAGTTCATTCTTTAATTTATTTGCAGTTATAATTATATTTTCTTCTATAGTTATTTTATTTTATTTTTTTAAGCATTTTGGTGGTAAAACTATATTTCTGAAAAGTCTAGAAATTTTTAAATGACTGTATAATTGTATATTAATTTTAATACTTGGTTTTGACCGTGAAATTATCTTATCCAAGGTCTTAAGGGTATTTAATGATAGAACTACCGCTTCTCACCATATTTTACCTCCTCTTGAGGCTTCTTCAGGCCTTTAATTAATTCTCCTTGTTCATAACATAACATATAACAACATTTTACTATCTATTCTTCATTTCGTAATCCAACTATGCGTCTACACATAGTCAAAACTTTTAAACATTTTCTATTATTAATTACCTACGTCGAAATTAATAAAAACATTTTTTACTAAATAACTATTAAGAAAAAGAGATGTTCAGTCTAATGTAATTTGGGACAAAGGAATATCCCACTTCGGTTTTGATAAGGGGAGCAACAGTCTAAAGGAAAACATTCCGTACACCTTCTTTAGATTGTTACTCCCTCTATTTTTTTTATAAGGGGAGTAACACTAAAGAAATTCTCTCTAAATTATTTATATCTCTTAAAATATATACAGAATTAATATTCAATTTTGTCCCTCTTATAAAAATTAAATTATTTACTTCGATCTATTAGTAAATATATTTAGATTAACAATTATTTAAGATAATCTATTAAAAATGTAATTCATCGATCAGAATCTTAATAAATACTTTTACAACATTCTACTCAAAGAATATATTCATCTAATATTAGTATTTATACATCGAGAACAAAATACCCAATTAAAAATATACCCTTTTAGCATCAAACGCCCCAAATTGAATGCTAAACTAAAAGAATCCGAGCACGTGACCACTAGCAATTATCGTTAGAAAGTTTGCCACCAAAAAAAGATTATACTCTCTTATACTTATTCAGTTCTACTCTGTATTTGCTTGTACCGTTATCTTTTTAATGTTAAGAGTGTGCGGTGCCGAAATAGGCACTTTTTTTAAAGTATTTTCATTCATTCTTTTTTTTAAGAGGTCGCGGTAAGTAATTTAAAGATTTTTTAAGGCTTTCGAAAACGATAGGGGAAAAATAATGTGTTTTTTCAAATTTGTTTCATTCTACATTCTACTGATTTATTGTGTTATTATTTTAATTGTTTTATCACATCTTTTGGATTAAAAATAGAGAAAAAAATAAATCAAGTGGTTATTTCTTTTCTGCTTTTCCCGCCTCTTCATAAAATATTGTTAAATGATTACATATTTTTCATTTCTCATTTAGCGTTAACTATATAACAGGATTTAGTCTTGTACACTTTTAGTCTAAATTATTCAAAAGCTTTGAATTTATCGAAGTGTATATCGTTGTACCGTAATGGTCCACAAGATGGTCATTATGGGTTACATGAGCTGGATAAATCGCTCGGTTTATAATGGTAAAATGTCATCCTTGTACTCGGGGAAATGATGCTTTTGTTCGATATTTCCTCTTAAAAGGTTATCGTAGTTAATACTTTATAAGGGTTTATAAATATGTGTTTCCATCTTCTTGTAGGAACCTAAGAGTAAGTATCGGAAAGTAATGTTGCGAACATAATGTTTCATGGTTAGTAGGCTTTATATAGGGGACATGGAATAGACCAAGTTATGTCTTTTATACCATGCATATGCCATATTCTCTTGATAGACTAAGCAACTCCTTTAATTCCCCCATCCTTTTGCTAACCGACCATTGATTTATGGCTTATATATCTTTTTACGAGGTCTATTCTTGTACACCATATTTTCAAACATCTTAATATTCTCATAATTTTCTTATGAGATAGTTTACATTCTTTAAAAAAAACTATTTTTAATTTTGCATAACTAGAATTTTTAGTTTTAATGATTACCTGTACATTTAAATTAATAACTGTATAATTTTTATTTTTTAACACTTAGGAGTTAACATTGAAAACCCCCACAACGTTTGAATGACGTTAGCAACGAAGTAGTAATAAATGCATAATAATTAAGATATTTTATAAATCCTATAATCTTTTTATAATAACTATACATATAAACGTAACTAATGTAGACCTTCATTGGTTTTAAACGTATATTATTTCAAACAATTAAAAGAGGTAAGAAAATTATAGTTTTTTGATAAAAGAAAATATGCAATATTATCCGGAGTTTATCATACAATTATTTAGATTGTACTAAGATATTATTGTAATACTATTGAGATATTTTATAAAGATTAGGTTTTGGTGCTAGATTCAACTGTAGATTTCGTTATAATTGTTGTAATAATTTATTTTTAGTTGTATTTTGTTCCTGTTAATTATTGTACTAAAGGTTATCGATTGTTTACAACTAATATAGAAGTCTTGTTACACTATTGTTGATTGTAACCGTAAATTCAATCAATTACACTAGAATCATTGGTTTTTGCTTACTCCTCGATGCTAGTACAGCCCATGTAAGAGCTGGAGCCTGACCAATTTTGCGTCAGTCCAATCCTTCTGGTCTGTCTCTAATTCATCAGTCTATTCGTCTTAAAAAATCTTAATCTGGGTTGCCTCTGCCTCTATCTTCCTCGCCACACCTAATTGCAGTATTATCCTCTTGCCTTTCAAGATGCCTTGCTCCTCTTCAATTGCCAGATTTGGCTCTCCGAACTGGAATGCTTACTCTTTATTGGTTTTTACCCGCCATTCTCCATTGTCACGAACAGCACCGTAGATTCTTCTCAATACCTTCAGTTCCCATCTTCATAGCAACTCCTCGCATCTACGTGTACTATTTGCTCTGAACTAGTCTAAGTGTAACCTAAAACTAGAGTAAATTGTTGCTAATATTATAGCTGTTTTGTATTGAAATAAACCTCTACAAATAAAATATAGGATGGCGCAGTGCGGATGACCATATTTTAAATTGTTGCCATGTGCTTAATTCTAGAGCCAGGAGATTGAAAAAAAGAAAAATTTCGAGCAAAAATGTGGAAAACTAAGCTGTTTATTAAGAGTCTACCCGCGGAAGCCTACGCACCAAGTTAAAAATGTGGAAGTTTGCAGGACATATGTCGAATTTTTAAGTGTGAACGATAATATCCGATAAAAGACGTCATTGTCGATTTCCACATTCACATTATTCACACTTCCGAGAAAAATTTGACGCACGCTAATCATAAACACCTGTGACAGTGGCTCCATTTTGTTGGAACCATATGTGGATAGTATCCATTTCGTTATCCTTTGAATAGGGGATGAAAAATCGGATTCCCTGACGAGATGTTAGAGAATGTGATGCGCAACTTTGCCCAGCGCCTGCGCCTCTTAGAATATGTAAATCAACAAGGCGTTATTTATTAGACATTATCTTCCACATTTATAAATTTGTCTTATGTCCAGCAAACTTCCAAATTTTTGCTTGAAAATTTGCTTTATATCAATCTCCTACCTATCTATTTAAGTACATAGTGACCATTTAAAATGTGGTCATCCACGCTGCGCCATCCGGAATTTAAAGGTTATGATACACTACTGTTAATTAAACCGCTCTAGAATCATTACCTTTAATCTAGTGTAGATTGTTGCAACTAATTTTAAGATCATGATGTATTCCTTCAAAAACAGAATAACTTCAACAACCTAAAAATACGATGTACTGCAATCTATACCAAATGTAGTTCGTTGACTGTGCGGGAAAGTCGAACAAATGTGGTGGGGAGCCAATGAGCGCTCAGTATTTTAAAATATCTGAGCTCTCATTGGCTCCCTCTCTATTTCTTTGACTTTCCCGCGCTCTCAATGCATTAAGACTCATTTGGCACAGAGTGTACACTGCTGATTATTAAAAAAACGAAGCAAAATCGATCATTTTTATTGTCCAAAGATAGAAATCAGCCCGATTTGATACTAATTTCGACTACTTTAGTAGATCTTCATTAGCAAATTAAACATGACATTTACATCTCTATTTCCCTAATAAGCAGACTCCTTAACATAATATAAATTCTACCATTCAAAATGTTCTAGACAGGTCTTGACTTCTTTATTATTGTATTTTTATTTTAATGTATTTTTTAAACACATTAAGTTAATATAAAAGAAAAATTTAAGAGATTTTATATTTTAGAGAACAGTGACAACTGTTTATAATATACACGTATAAAAGAAGGTGGTGGCAGTTTTACGACTCAAAGAATATGAGCGTGTTGTTAAAATGTTATGAGGTTTTACGATCTATATAACTGAATGGAACGTGTCTCTTTATACTTGTATTATTCAGAATAACTTCATTTTACAGTAATAAACTCCCTTGATTATTATAGTTTAACTACCTGTAATTTATAGAATATTTCATCGAATCGATATTTAATTATTTAACCCATTACTAACGAGTAGTTAACAATTAAACTGCTTCCAATCAATTAATTATACGAGTATTAACACCAAAAAATGTTATAGTTTGAATACTCTACGTTTTAATTTCATAAAATTGGAAAATTATAACTTTTCAAACTAATTTAATTTAAGCAAGAAAGTTTTATTTAATTTAAGAAATTAAGGAGTGCAAAGTGCAAAATTAATTAGTTTGTTGTAAAATACATACGCTATAGCTAATTATTATAATGTAATGATGAGTACCTACAGCATAAGTTCTAAAAGTGGGCGATATCCCCTTCTGGTGATCAATGTGTGCATATGATGCGTATTAAGGGTGATTGAGATGAATTTTTGTTGTCTCTGACCAGAGGGCGCTGCGTTGCTTTTATCAGTATTAAGGCCGTCCGCTCACGGAGCAACTCAAAACAAACTCAACTCGAAACTCCAGTCATTTTTGAGTTGACAGAAAACAAACCCAGTTTGTAATGAGTTGCTCCGTGTGCGGTGTCCCATTTAATTACACAGGTTGAAACTCATAGTCAACTCAAAAATGACTGGAGTTTCCATTTGAGTTGCTTCGTGTGCGGAGGGCCTAAGTGTCTGTCGGTCTGTCTGACGATTTTAATGTAACTAAATATAATTACCGCTTAGACACAAGACACATATTTATGTTAACGACATGTACACATTTGTGAATACATCATGATGTTTACCACGAAATGTTTAGCTTTTACGTTATATTGCCAATTAATGCCACGCCATGTTTCGAATACGTATTGATGTCACGTCATGAATTCTCTGATGAATAATCCTCGGCGCTGCATCTCTTGCATTCTAGTTACTGATAATCTGAATTATGCATCGCTTTCAACTGACATGATCTCCGGAATTTAAAAATATTTGTCGTTGTTTTTAATTCTTAATTTCTAGAAACTGTCAATAAGGTGGTACATAGCTTCCTTGCGTCATATCGAATACTTTAAATTTATTTATTTTAATTTATTTTTCTTCCGAGCTTACTGAAGGTAACGGAAGCACATCTATATCTTTAAAAGTGCTCATTTTATTTTTTATGACTTTTGGATGGTTTATCGAAAGCAGCCCGCAGAAGGTCCCAGATTAATTTCAACCGTTTGCGCTCGTATATTTATAATATTGCTAAACTGGACTGACTATGTGTTTCTATGTACTTATACCGTTTGTGGTTCTTTCTCTTTTCATTGGCGCTGTAGAAAACCATTTATGGTTCTTTCTCTTTACATTGATGCCATTGACACCATTTGTGGTTCTTTCTCTTGACATTGATGCTATGGACAACCATATCTGGGGTTTTCTTTTAAATTTGCACTAAAGATGAAGATGACCTGTTTTGCATGAAAGGCTTTTAACAATGATTTTAATTTAAAACCGTCTGATTTAAACTCTAAATTTTAAATCCTTCACCTACATTTTCTATATCTCGCTTTTTCTTTTCAAAATGGCACTATTGATGGGCATTTAGTAGTTGATAGATGGCATTTAACAGTTGATAGGTGGCATTTAGTAGTTAATAGGTTGCATTTAGTAGTTAATAGGTTGTATTTAGTAGTTGATAGATGGCATTTAGTAGTTGATAGGTGGCATTTATTCGTTGATATATGGCATTTAGCCTTTGATAGGTGGCATTTAGCAGTTGATATGTGGCATTTAGTAGTTGTTAAGTGGCATTTAGTAGTTGATAGATGGCATTTAGCAGTTGATAGATGGCATTTAGTAGTTGATATGTGGCATTTAGTAGTTGATAGATGGCATTTAGTAGTTGATAGATAAAAAGTAAAAGAGTGAAAGAGGCAACACTCTTATTCTTTTTTCTAATAAAATCTAATATCTTCTCCGAAACAATCAGAATTTAAAAATAAAATCTTGATTCTTGTTGAGAAGCTAGTAGAGTAAAAGGTATTAAATACTATTATTTCTTAATTGTTTAGAAGACGGTAATGAGGGGTAGCTTTAGAGTCAGCTACACAGTCATCTGTGAGACTAAAGTAAACAACAGATTTAAATATGTCTCTTTAATGGGCGCTAATCGCTTTGTTGTCAGAATAGTTCGTCGAACTCTCTACCTGACTTTAGGCCTTCTCTCCATCAACTATAATATAGTATTTTAAATGTTTTCCACACTTTACTCAAAAACACCCAATAAATATCTTACATAACGGATTTAAATATCGAATTGAGTCTTAAAATTTTATTTATATTGTCACTTTTTCAGTCAACGCTCCCTTCTACCTAATATCAACTTTTTTTTATCTTTTTTTAAAATATATTTTAGTTATTTGTAAAATAATTATTTGTAAAATAATAGCATTTGTAAAATAATTATTATTGATATTCAATAACTATATAATCTATAATCATTTATATATTTGAGTAGTGTCCCGATGACGGCTACTTACCTCGAAATTATTTGTTATTGCTAAGCTATAGCAATCACTATTATTCCAATCAAAATATAAATAAAATATAAATACATATTTGTTTTGATTTTTTGGTCTTCAAATATAGATATATGTAATAACTTATCTTAATAGATATCTAAGTTAATTTACTTAATTTTAATTTTATAACGTAACGGGAAAAAGTTCGCTGACAATATTTGAACAGATAAGGCAGTTTGATAAGTAAGTGAAACTGAACGGAATAGAAGCACTTGAGAATGCTTCGAAAAGCATTTTGATTTGAACTTGTACGGCTTATGCCACCAAATAATCTTAGAGTTGCCTGCCAACATCTTCTGCAATGATATTATAGTTAGATCAGCTCAAGTGAGATTTTTGCGGATGCTTGTTTCATACAGCAATAAGATGTTATGCTGGACGAAATATGCCTTCTCAGAAAGTTGCATATATATATAAGTTGTATACAGTATGTCCCCAGTTCGAGTTGCCTATACGTATAAATGACAAAAAAAATCATTTACGAGAAAAAGTTATTCTTTATAAAAATGTTTGCTTGTTTTCAAATTAAGAACTATCATATTAAAAATTTCGCACTGTGTACACTGTACCCAAAAAGTACAATTTTCAAAAAAAGTACACGAGTGAAGTGGGGTTATTTTTGATTTTTCGAAATAATGTTACTCTTTATAAAATTGTTTGTTTAATATCCTAAGGCAATTTATGTCATAAAAAGTGAACATTTATGACAAAAAATAACCCCACTCCAAACTGTCCCAGGATCGGGTTGCCTATACGTATAAATGACAAAAAATTTCATTTTT
>KZ651312.1:184456-216390 GCA_001010745.2 Gerris buenoi | reverse complement strand
TACACACACATGTATATTTATGCAATGGATCACACGGGGTTATTGTGTCGTTCCATCAATTATACTCGTATAAACCTTACAATGTTGATTTCCCATAGAAAAATTTTTAAGCTTTTACAAGCCATTATTGTCTAATTTATATTATTCTTTCCACCGGTTTTTTTTTCTTCCCCCAATATGTCATATTGTTTTGATTTTTTAAAAGAATTAAAGTATCAATTTAGCAAAAGTTGACAGTTGAAATTAATCTGGTGCTATCTACGGACTATCATTCGATAAACCCTTCAAATTTAATAAAAAATCTGCTAAAATACTTACTTCTAATATAGGTGTAAATAAATGGATGTTTTTGCGCATTTTAAAGAGAAACAAAAATGGGCTAATTATGACCTACCAAACAAACTTCATTAAAATCGGATGTGTATAGTTTTTAAGATATGTTGGTTCGAAAAAAATGAGCGGCAGACAGACAGACCGACACGGAACCAAAAATGTTCCCTGATGTCAAAGGTATTTCTATCTTGCAAAATATGTATACATAATTGTATAAAATACATATGTAAGTATATGTACATATATGCAAATGTTTTTGACTTAATGACAGATGATAGTGTAAAATAGTTATGTGTCGCAGCACTTTATTTTTAGGTATGTGCTTTTATATCAAAGGTATTTTCTATAGCATGTTACGTTCTATAAAAAGGCCTATATTTCTCAATTTAATTATGCTTTATCTAACATTAAATTACGTTCGTGTTCAAGCGAGAATTATAATAACATCAAATTATAGTTAATTTATAATTAATTAACATATTGATTTAATCAAGGGTAGTTATTAGATCTTAATTACTATTATTATTTTGTAATAATTTTATTCTGGTTTATTTATAATTTCTAAATGTCCTACAAATTCTACTTTACACGTGTATTGTTCTATCTTTCTTACGTACAATTATAAGTAATAAATGAAATTAAAGTTGTTTTTTAGGGCAAAATAAATATATAGTTATTTAGAACATAATTTTCGGTTCTTCTTTAGATTGTTACTCCCCTGTCGTTTTAAAATATAAATGACTGACTAAATAACTAATAATAAAGAGAGATCTTTTGCCAATGTACTTTGGGACAAAGGAATATCACACTTCTGTTTTTTTAAGGGGAGTAACTCTCTAAACAAGATAACACTCCGTACACATTCTTTTGGATGTTACTCCCTTCTGTTTTATTTATAAGAGGAGTGAATATTTATAAAAGTACCTAATTTTCGTGCCATACATTTTTTTTATATTTTATAACTATTTTTCTGTAATAACTATACACTATTTAATTATGCACTTTAGGTTCAAAGACGGTTGTAATTTCTCTCTAATTCTAACCGCTTTAGCTTTTTATTATTTCTAAAATTATCCGTAAGTATAACAAAAACATTTTACTTAATATTACAAAGAACTTCATAGACAGGGTTTTTCATTAAAGATCCGATCATGAACGATGTAAATCCCGACCTTGCACGACTAGATGCATCTGCAGGTAAATTGAAACCTGTTAACTTTAAAAACATTTCAATTGTTATTGCAAAAGATGTTGTGTTATTTCTCGAATCACGATGTGTAACATCCTTGAAGATGCTTCCAGTGAAAGCGAAATGACAGATTTTACGTCTTAATTGAGACACAGTCAAAATTAAGAAGAAATGATTATACAATAATTATACAAATGGTTGACATTGAAAGCAATAATTAATGAAATCGTAAATGAAGCACATTTATTATTAATGGTTTATAAATAAAAAATGACTCTTTCCATGTCCTCCAGAATTTTCCTTGTCCTGTCGGTAAAGGATAGTGCCAATTTTTATCTTGCCCGCTAATGTTCTGCCATACAATGTTTTGTCTTTTATTTTAAAGTGTTACTTATCTAATGCAAAGTCCTACCTTTCACACGTACTATTGTACAGTTGTACACCTTCATCCTATTCCGGTACACATGCAACGTGCTATCTTAGTCGAGTACTATTTACTTTGGCTACCATTGTCTGCGCATAAAGGCCCCCATACACGGTCAAACATTTTGCGCAAACATCATGTTTGTGCAAACATTATGACCATGTATGGCTGCTTGATGTTTGCGCAAACGTGATTTTTTAACTAAATTTCCCCGACATCAGGTTTGCGCAAACATTTTGCGCAAAATGTTTGATCGTGTGTGGTAGTCCAGTCAAATTAGGTTTTTATCTTGCATTAAATCATGTAGTTCCAATTTTTTCAGGAATGTGTAGAGGATGGTCCCCTGAACAACGCCTAATANTTTTTTTTTTTTTTTTTTTTTTTTTTTTTTTTTTTTTTTTTTTTTTTTTTTTTTTTTTTGTAATAGAAGTCCATTAAAATACCATAAAACCATATAGGGTGAATTCCCGGAAAAACTAACTAGCTCTGTGGCAATACAACCCATGATTAAGGGCCTTGGCTCTAGGGCTGCCAAAGGGCTTATACAAGTACACACACATGTATATTTATGCAATGGATCACACGGGGTTATTGTGTCGTTCCATCAATTATACTCGTATAAACCTTACAATGTTGATTTCCCATAGAAAAATTTTTAAGCTTTTACAAGCCATTATTGTCTAATTTATATTATTCTTTCCACCGGTTTTTTTTTCTTCCCCCAATATGTCATATTGTTTTGATTTTTTAAAAGAATTAAAGTATCAATTTAGCAAAAGTTGACAGTTGAAATTAATCTGGTGCTATCTACGGACTATCATTCGATAAACCCTTCAAATTTAATAAAAAATCTGCTAAAATACTTACTTCTAATATAGGTGTAAATAAATGGATGTTTTTGCGCATTTTAAAGAGAAACAAAAATGGGCTAATTATGACCTACCAAACAAACTTCATTAAAATCGGATGTGTATAGTTTTTAAGATATGTTGGTTCGAAAAAAATGAGCGGCAGACAGACAGACCGACACGGAACCAAAAATGTTCCCTGATGTCAAAGGTATTTCTATCTTGCAAAATATGTATACATAATTGTATAAAATACATATGTAAGTATATGTACATATATGCAAATGTTTTTGACTTAATGACAGATGATAGTTGTAAAATAGTTATGTGTCGCAGCACTTTATTTTTAGGTATGTGCTTTTATATCAAAGGTATTTTCTATAGCATGTTACGTTCTATAAAAAGGCCTATATTTCTCAATTTAATTATGCTTTATCTAACATTAAATTACGTTCGCGTTCAAGCGAGAATTATAATAACATCAAATTATAGTTAATTTATAATTAATTAACATATTGATTTAATCAAGGGTAGTTATTAGATCTTAATTACTATTATTATTTTGTAATAATTTTATTCTGGTTTATTTATAATTTCTAAATGTCCTACAAATTCTACTTTACACGTGTATTGTTCTATCTTTCTCACGTACAATTATAAGTAATAAATGAAATTAAAGTTGTTTTTTAGGGCAAAATAAATATATAGTTATTTAGAACATAATTTTCGGTTCTTCTTTAGATTGTTACTCCCCTGTCGTTTTAAAATATAAATGACTGACTAAATAACTAATAATAAAGAGAGATCTTTTGCCAATGTACTTTGGGACAAAGGAATATCACACTTCTGTTTTTTTAAGGGGAGTAACTCTCTAAACAAGATAACACTCCGTACACATTCTTTTGGATGTTACTCCCTTCTGTTTTATTTATAAGAGGAGTGAATATTTATAAAAGTACCTAATTTTCGTGCCATACATTTTTTTTATATTTTATAACTATTTTTCTGTAATAACTATACACTATTTAATTATGCACTTTAGGTTCAAAGACGGTTGTAATTTCTCTCTAATTCTAACCGCTTTAGCTTTTTATTATTTCTAAAATTATCCGTAAGTATAACAAAAACATTTTACTTAATATTACAAAGAACTTCATAGACAGGGTTTTTCATTAAAGATCCGATCATGAACGATGTAAATCCCGACCTTGCACGACTAGATGCATCTGCAGGTAAATTGAAACCTGTTAACTTTAAAAACATTTCAATTGTTATTGCAAAAGATGTTGTGTTATTTCTTGAATCACGATGTGTAGCATCCTTGAAGATGCTTCCAGTGAAAGCGAAATGACAGATTTTACGTCTTTATTGAGACACAGTCAAAATTAAGAAGAAATGATTATACAATAATTATACAAATGGTTGACATTGAAAGCAATAATTAATGAAATCGTAAATGAAGCACATTTATTATTAATGGTTTATAAATAAAAAATGACTCTTTCCATGTCCTCCAGAATTTTCCTTGTCCTGTCGGTAAAGGATAGTGCCAATTTTTATCTTGCCCGCTAATGTTCTGCCATACAATGTTTTGTCTTTTATTTTAAAGTGTTACTTATCTAATGCAAAGTCCTACCTTTCACACGTACTATTGTACAGTTGTACACCTTCATCCTATTCCGGTACACATGCAACGTGCTATCTTAGTCGAGTACTATTTACTTTGGCTACCATTGTCTGCGCATAAAGGCCCCCATACACGGTCAAACATTTTGCGCAAACATCATGTTTGTGCAAACATTATGACCATGTATGGCTGCTTGATGTTTGCGCAAACGTGATTTTTTAACTAAATTTCCCCGACATCAGGTTTGCGCAAACATTTTGCGCAAAATGTTTGATCGTGTGTGGTAGTCCAGTCAAATTAGGTTTTTATCTTGCATTAAATCATGTAGTTCCAATTTTTTCAGGAATGTGTAGAGGATGGTCCCCTGAACAACGCCTAATAAAGTCCCATTGATTTCAGGCGCCGCTAGCGGTGGGAGGGGGGGGGGCANTATATATAAAATTGAAATTTATATATTAAATATTTTGGTTTTGCTTCTAAGCTTACCGAAGGTAACGACAGCCTTTTGTAATCTTTCTGAAGAACAAATTGTTTCTGGTCTCCGATTTTATTTGTTCCTGTACAGGACTCAGTTTCAGCCATCAAGGAGCATTTATGGTCCCGCGTCAGAATGTGTGTCGGTCTGTCTTTTATCATTTTTTCAAACCAACATATCTTAAAAACTACTCGTCTGGTAGTTCATAATTAGCCTATTGTTGGTCCAATATAAGTTCCCACCTTCTGCACCCACTTATTTCTCTTAAACACGCGCACAAATAAACATTTATTCACATTTTATTGATTACATATTTTATTTGAATTATGTTGATATTTGTGGTATTTGTATGATTCATAACTGTTGCTAGCTATGTAATTGTTTGATTGGTAGGTCTAGGTCAAGGTGTTGTGGTTATGCATAATGTTTGTACAATTTTACAGTAGTTGTTGATTGTTGTCTGGAATATTTGTACGATTGACAGTTTTTGGTCGCTATGTATGATATTTTGTACGATTGATAGTTGTAGCTCACTATGTGTGATAGCTGTATGATTCATAATTGTTGCTAGCTATGTAAATATTGTACAAATGACAGTAGTTGTTGGTTGTTATCTAGAATATTTGTACGATTGACAGTTGTTGGTCACTATGCATGATATTTGTACAATGACTGTAGTTTTGGTTGTAATGCAGAATATTTGTACGATTCATAGTTGTAGGTTGTGTTTTAAATTAGTTCGTTTGATAACTGTAGGATAATTGTACAATTGATAGTTGTGGGTTTCGATTTACGATGTAGGGTGTTTGTAAGATAG
Source organism: Gerris buenoi (assembly GCA_001010745.2). NCBI lineage: Eukaryota > Metazoa > Arthropoda > Insecta > Hemiptera > Gerridae > Gerris > Gerris buenoi. The sequence goes on along the minus strand of KZ651312.1, from coordinate 210,677 downwards.
CTTAAAATTGAAATAGAAACAAAGCTACCATGATTTTTTAAACTTAAAAAGATGCTGGATATTATATATTTTTCTTTATTATTATCGTTATTAATTGAGGTTAGTTAGTTGCGTGCTGAGTGTAGCGAGGCGCGAGCCTGGTAGACCCTCTTGCGAGATAAGAATTAAAAAAATAAAAAATTAAAGTCGACGGTGACGTTTCAACTCGCTACAGGTTTCATATTTTCCGGTTTACAGACCACGGGGGTCCTTCCTAAGCACAGGAAGAAGAAAGAAAAAGAAATAACAGGTTGCTTCCAATTATAGAACTGCTATTTGGTGTTTTCATGTGTTAGGACCGTAACAGTTTCACATGATACCTCGGCTAGTCTAGTTGTGTTTTATAGATAATAAAAACTGGTTTCTTTTTCTTTTAACTTGTTGGCTAATTCAACTCGGACAAAATTAGAAGGATACATAAAAATGGAACTGTTTCCTTTTATTTTTTATTATTTTTCTTTTTTTGTACTTCTCACTATCTTAATTATATTTTTTTTTATCTTAACGATCATATTTATAATTATTAACTGCGTATTTTACCCATTGCAATTCGTACTATAAAATAAAAATAAAAACAATCTAGCATTGGAAACAATTAAGCACTGACAGAAAACATTTTTTTTATCGAACCTCTCGTTGTTGACGCTTGTGTTGGGAAATAAAGCTATTTTTCAATATTTCCGCTTATTATACTTCTTGTTAGTTTTGAACTAGCCTTTTCCGCTGAGATCTTGTAGAAACTATTCATAAGTCTTACCATATAATCAATACTGCAGAGTGATATTTAAATTTATTATAAGCTTATAATTTACACTAACAAACTTTAGCTTAGAAATTTTGATCGCTCCAAAACCTTTTACACTGATTTCATCCCAACTCTTTAAGTTTTTGTTTTTCTACTAACAACTAATATAGTAATAAACCCTAGCTTAGATATGTAGATCGCTACAAAACCTTTTACACTGATTTCATCCCAACTCTAAGTTTTTGTTTTTCTACTAACAACGAATATAGTAATAAACCTCAGCTTAGATATGTAGATCGCTACATAACCTTTTACTCTGATTTTATCCCAACTCTTTAAGNAAACCTCAGCTTAGATATGTAGATCGCTACATAACCTTTTACTCTGATTTCATCCCAACTCTTTAAGTTTTTGTTTTTCTACTAACAACTAATATACATAGTAATAAACCTCAGCTTAGATATGTAGATGGCTACAAAACCTTTTACTCCGATTTCATACCAACTCTTTAAGTTTGTGTTTTTCTACTAACAACTAATATAGTAATTAAGCTCAGCTTTGACATGTAGATCGCTACAAAACCTTTTACGCTGATTTCATCTCAAATCTTTAAGTTTTTGTTTTTCTACTAACTACTAATATAGTAATAAACCCTAGCTTAGATATGTAGATCGCTACAAAACCTTTTACTCTGATTTCATCCCAATTCTTTAAGTTTTTGTTTTTCTACTAACAACTAATATAGTAACAAACCTCAGCTTAGATATGTAGATTGCTACAAAACCTTTTACACTGATTTCATCCCAACTCTTTAAGTTTTTGTTTTTCTACTAACAACGAATATAGTAATAAACCTCAGCTTAGATATGTAGATCGCTACATAACCTTTTACTCTGATTTTATCCCAACTCTTTAAGTTTTTGTTTTTCTACTAACAACTAATATAGTAACAAACCTCAGCTTAGATAATTAGATCGCTCAAAAACCATATATTCTGATTTCATTCCAACTATTTAAGTTTTTCGCATTCTTTACCATTAACAATCATTCATTTACCAGGGAAATTGTTAACGCAATCACAGGCTCAATTTTATTTCATAATATATTGTACAACCTTTCAATATTACCAATAAACGCTCAATATTAATAGGTATACAATATCAAATATTGTGCAAGTAATAATTGAGCATGTATGGACCACTTTAAATTCAAAGGGTTTTCCTTATTTTAAGATTTTATGTGTTACGTGGTTAGATTAAAAGTTTTTTACTTTTTAAAAGGACCATGGTTGATATAATAGTACAAAGTACTTACTTACATAACTTGATTAGTGTTCAATATGGGCCATAGCCATTTCTAGCTGGCTTAAGACCTATAGTAATATCCGAACAATAACAAGCGAATCTTATATCTTTTAATACCTTACTTGACTACAACCTCCTACTTTACCGGACTATTAACTTTTTCCATTTTACCTTCCTTAATAATATTATATTTAAAAAAATAAAATAAGAACACGCTTTTAGCTTTTTTAAAACATGCACTAAAATGGAGAAAATAGATATTTTTTTAAACAGCCACTTAGAGCGGTCACAGAATATGCGTAATAACAAATGACAAATACAATAATTGATAGTCGCCCACGGTTTTATCTTTAGTGACGCATAGAATGTGATCACTATTACCTTTACTGTTGAAAATAATTATCTTCTTTTTTAGTCTATGTTTAATAATAGTGTTTTTTAAAATATATTATTTTATACTTTTTGCTTTTTCTTATAAAGAGAAAGTATTGTGATGGTACGAAAATTTTGATGGATATACTCGTTTTGACGTCCCTTCAGTCCAAAAAAGTGTTTTTTTAAAAAAATGTCTGTCTGCCGTCTGGTGACGCGTAGAGCCTAAACTAATTGGCTGATTTTGACGAAATTTTGGCTTTCATGTTCAGAAAAATCATTCCCAGAGGCGAAATCGAGAGATAAAGTTAACCTCCAAATTTGGGGGCGCTCACCCCAAAAACTCCGAAAAAAACTTTAAAATCAATTTATTGATAACTGCAAGTTTCATCTTTCTAAGGAAGTGGGTTATATATAGATTAAAAGATTTGTCCCTGCCAAACAATGCAAACCAATAAAAAGCGTATAAAAATGGTAAAATATTGTATCTATCTTGCAAATTATATTGTTTTATCGGTACTTCTTTAGATTAAAAATGGGGGAGTAACAGTCTAAAGAAGGTGCACGCAATGTTCTTCTTTAGACTGTTACTCCCCTTATAAAAACAGAAGAGTGACATTCCTTTGTCCCAAAGTACATCGGACTATAAACATCCCTTTGTCTTAATAGGTATTTATGTTAGTAATTTATATTCTAAAAATACTTAGGTGTTTAACAATGTACAGAAGTACCGATTTATCTTACTTATTTATAACCGTCTATTTTCTGTTTTAATACGTTCTACCACCAATTCTATAACTTCCTATAATTTGAATTCATGCTGACTTCCGTGAATTAGCTAGAAACTAAAGAGTTTAATACACAGTTTTTAATACATTTTTTTTTTAATTTGGGAAAAAAAAAAAAAAAAAAAAAAAAAAAAAAAAAAAAAACCACCTCTAAAGAGATTGATGGCAAGCAGGGAACTCTAGAATATTCCGCAATGCTAGCATGAATAATGGTTAGGAAACGGTTTTTACGGTTTGTTATGACTACGAACGTCCCACGTAGACACATTTGAATGGTATCAGCGCAAATCGTTATCAGTTATCATAGTGTAGGCGGAGCCCGCTTTTTCCCCGTTTGCTACGAAGGTCTTTTCTACAACATAGAAATGGCATATTAAGTTCGTAGTTAGAAGAAATTATATACATGTTATATGGTAGGGTTATTGTTGTTTGACATATTTGTCTGAAAGTCTGTTGAAATGTAAAGGTTAAAGTGTGTTGACTCTACTACTATTCATTGTTGTCAGGTCACCTCCTTATCTTATCAGTTTAGTGATAACCTGGTAGGCCCCTTGCTAGTGCCAGTTCTAGTCTAGCACACATTCCTCNAAAAAAAAAAAAAAAAAAAAAAAAAAAAAAAAAAAAAAAAAAAAAAAAAAAAAAAAAAAAACCGCCTCTAAAGAGATTGATTTTATTTATCTAACTCTAGAATATTCCGCAATGCTAGCATGAATAATGGTTAGGAAACGGTTTTTACGGTTTGTTATGACTACGAACGTCCCACGTAGACACATTTGAATGGTATCAGCGCAAATCGTTATCAGTTATCATAGTGTAGGCGGAGCCCGCTTTTTCCCCGTTTGCTACGAAGGTCTTTTCTACAACATAGAAATGGCATATTAAGTTCGTAGTTAGAAGAAATTATATACATGTTATATGGTAGGGTTATTGTTGTTTGACATATTTGTCTGAAAGTCTGTTGAAATGTAAAGGTTAAAGTGTGTTGACTCTACTACTATTCATTGTTGTCAGGTCACCTCCTTATCTTATCAGTTTACTGATAACCTGGTAGGCCCCTTGCTCGTGCCAGTTCTAGTCTAGCACACATTCCTCTCTCCTTCACTCTAAATACTTCTTACCTTCTCTTTATTTTTCCCTAACTTTTTTAAAAAAAAAACAAATAAATTACTCTATTCATTAATTACTCTCTGTCTCACTACCCAGCATTCAATGCGAATTAAAAGATACGTGGTTTGTACCCAGTCTACAACCTTTTCCATTTAGAGCATTTAGTCTACATTTAACCTGCATTTTTTATATTCTTATTCTCTTTTTCCAGTGGTTTTTTGATTTTAAAATTGTACTTTCATTTAAACTGTTCTGGTTAACGGCAATTTCTACATTGTAACCATTTAACAATTCAAGAAACGTTTTATTTACAATCTCTACAATAATTGATAAACTATTTAAATTGTTCAACTTTTGTAGATCGATTTGTTTGTAGAGGGTTTCGATGCATTAATGTTTTTTTTCCAAATATTTGGTTCAAAAATTGGGATGCTCCTAATATTCGATTTCTATTATCTTATAGTCTTATTATCTTATTTCTGATAGTTATAGTTCTATTAGTTTTCAAAAGTTATTTATGCTCGAGTCTCTCTCTTTACCTGTAAACAAATTTATTAGTGCTAATTTTACTTTCTGGAATAATACAATGTACATCGTCATCGATGGACAACATTGATTTGCTTTTATTCACAGATTATGTATTATTTTTAAGAACGAAAATAGGGTTACGCTGATGTGATCCAACAAGTAATCGCATTCTGATAGGATAAATTCCCCAATTATTGCTTCCTCCATTTGACACTTCTTTGAGGAGCTGATTATGTAAAAGTAACTAATGAAAAATTGATTTAAGATCTTAGTATTTATAAGGTTCCTTGTTCTTGAATATTAGGTATTATCTGATATTGTTTACTCAAAGTGTTTTCAACTTGTGTCCATATCGGTAAATAATTTCTTTGAGATCAGCCGAAGCCGAAAAAAAACGAAGTATTTTTATCATAAGCGCATTGTCTTACTAATGCTATGTGTCATGATGTTGTTCCTCCAACTATTTACATTCATCTGGTGTACATCTGTCTTCCATAAACTATAATCATCTTCAGAAAGGCCGATACCGGAATTCATTGCATCATTTTTGATTCTGACTAACTTAAGAGTTGGCTAAGGCTTTATTATACTCAAAGTAGTTTTCAGAAGAGCTTTAGCGGCTGGTAAAAGTAAGGTTATTTTGGGTAAGCCCATCCTTTAAGCCTTCTTACAAAGGTCAACGGTCAATGAGTGGAGCTCAGGTTAAAAGGAAATACCTAATTTAAGGTTTGAACCTTAAGGCCTTCCCCTAGAATATCGATAATGGTTAACGATAAGTATACTATTTGACCTCAAAGACTGATATTTTGACCCTTTCGGGGCATTTTCTTATTATTTAGACAAAAAATTACAGGTAAATATTTCAAAAAATTTTGAGACATTTTTTGTAGAAAAACCTGAAAGGTCAGCAACCTGTTATGGTAATGGCAGCTACGAACTAGAGGATAAATCTAGCCCATGACTTTCCAGTTTTAGTCTTATCCTTTCTAGATTCAAAAGTAATATATTTAAAGACAATGTTATGTAATAAGATATTTATAGTAAAATATTTGATTTTGGTCGATTTTTGCGCGTGTCGATATAGCTTCAATATTTCAACTTTCAATTTATCCATGTTTGGTTTCTAGAACTTGAAATATATCGCACGACTGAAAGTTAAGTTGCATTAACTTGAAAGAAATCGGTGTTAACAATTCGAACGACTTACTAAATAACATAGTAAGACTGAATTAAAGTTTAATGTTATCTAATTCTGACTAACTTCAATCTAGAATTTTGTGTATAAGTAAATCTTTTGGTGCCTTTAAAGAATATGAGGTCGGCCAAGCACGTCTGCGGGACATAGGACATAGCTTGGAAATAGGCATTTGAGAAACCAAACGGAGGAGAGCGGTCCCTGGTCATGTCCCGCCCTTTATGACGGACAATGTGATTTTCATGATCCTAACTACGAAATTATTTAGTTGACCAAAAATCAAATTAATGGTAGTTTGTCACTTAATAGGTGACCTCTTTCATTTGTGCCTAATATTTGACTAACAAATTAGCCAACAACATATTCTTAAAAGGCTCCAAAAAAATCCTTATAGACAAAATTCTAGCTTGATATTAGTCGAGCACTTTTTTTCACCCTAGTTTCATCCATTATATTAACAAACTAAGCTCTAATACAACTATATAAAAATTGAATCTTAGGACCTTCAATAAATTATAAGAATTCTGGAAAGAGTATAAACCAAATATTTAGGGAAATCGGAAACAATATTTTATTTTAATGTCATAATATTGGCTTTTTTTAGGCGTTGTGCAATTAAAGTGGGATGATACTAAAACAAGTATAAAGTCAAATCGAATTACAACACGATATATCATGAGACCGGTTTAATGATATTCACGGATTAGTAAAACATTTTACTAACAGAATACGTGATTTTAAATATCAGTCAACCCAATAAGATTTATCGATCATATAAATCCAAAGTTCAAACCTTGTCTTTAATCCGATATTGATCTATAGGTCTTCTTTCAACACTACTTTTCTTTCTAAATTGGTTAAAATCGACAATTTTTACAGTTAGGTTTTAGCAGATTGTATTCTTTTAAACAAATTTTAAATTCTTGACCTTAAACAAATCTGACTTGTTTATGGTAATAAAGTTAAAGAAGTAAAGGTTTAGTAAATAACACTATTACTAGTTCAATCAGTATGTCAAACCATAAATAAAATACACAAAATACTGAACAGTTTAGCAACACAGTCATCTTCAGTGACTGATTAATATACTGACTGTGTAGTCGAAACCTGGTCTGTATTTTTTTATGGTGGATAAAAATATATTTATTTATTGAACTAGTAATAGTGTTTGTTATTTAATTTTACTTGTTTTCATTAATTATGGATAAATACCACGAAAACTCAATTACTACTATAAACTGCATTATTTATGGTACATATTTGGCAACTCACAAAATGTATGCAGCAATAGATTTACGCACTAAGGGAGGAAACAAAGTCATTATACTCTTGAGCGTTTTTGTGCCTAAATCCTGTGACGTAGCCGAGGGAGTTATTTTTGTTGGTTCCTGAGGCGCAGCCGCGGGAACCATGAAGTTTAATCCTGAGGCATAGCCAGCCGAGGTTGTTAATTATAGCGAGGGTATAATGACTTTTTCTCCTGGTACGTACAAGAGTTTTCCTCTAGAAGGGAGAAAAATAACACAAATAAAACCAAAAGTTTTAATTTTAACTATTTCTTTAGGTATTAATAACTAAATATATAAATTTTGATACCTTTAATTTGAACAAAAACATATGTATATAAACAAGGAAAGTACCGGTGTGGAAATCCTACTCATGACTTCCATGAAATGTTGCCGTGTCAATACGTGAGCAAGAGAGAACTCTGTATAAACTACATCGTACAAACAGCTAATATTGATTATAGTGTTACATTTATTAATAAAACTCCCACCTTGTTGTATATTTACTTGTTGTATTTTGATAGATGAATTGTCATCAAATATATTTTTGTTTAGTCTTGGTTCAGTACTCAAAGTAGATCGTGTCTGTTCATTCTAAGTTTAATATATAGTTTTGCAACCAAAATAATAATAATAAACACAATTAAAAAAAAAAAAAATGTCTCTATTTATGGTAGAAGGGATGGTCCTAACACAAAAAGTTATAGGACCAAAGTTGTAGATCTATTAAAATCAGTTACCGCTGGTGCTATCCGCTTTTCGATACGACTTACAGTTTACCCGCAATTTGGTTCCGAAAAAACCCTTTAAAAAAACACTAAAATGCCAATATCTCCCAAACCGCTTGTCCGATTGTGCTAAAAAATTATAGGTACAATCTACTATATAGGACACATATATACCCCAGAGAAAATTGAAATCAAATAAAGCCTACTGAAGTTATCGTCGACAAACCGATTTTGTGCTTAAGTGACTGTATCTCCGAAACGTCGTGAGCTAGAGCGACAAAAGTTCTAAAAAATGCCGCAAACCGCATCTCAATATGANATATTATGAGAGGTTTATTTCAATTTCTTCAAAGACTGTACGTTGACATGGTGAATGGTGAATCAAAAAGAAAAACACTTATCTTAATAAAAAAAAGACATCTCCGTCAAAATTTTTTTGCCTGGTGAGTACTAAGATTTTATAAATAATATAATCATTCCTGACTGGGTTATTTATTTACTTAAATAAAAATATCCATTAATTATTTTATTTTAAACATTATAGAAAAAAGATTTGTAAGTGTAATAAAACCTGAAAGTTTGAGAGAAAAAAAGTTATATCTGATTATATTATATTAAAACTTACCGAGGAATAAAAATATTTTATGGCTTTTTGGGTTTTTATTACTTCTAAAAGTGTTATAGGTAATAACTTAATTGGAACGCCTAACCAATTATAGATTAATTAACAGTTATAAAGTTATTTGACTTGACTTGTAATGATATCTTAATAATTTCAGGATAGAGTGAAATTTTATGATGGCTTTATATCGCCGATTTTTTTTTTTATATATTTTTTATTTTTAATGTTTTTAACACGACTACAAATGTTTACTTTGTAATAAGTGTTACCGATGTTATTAACATGGTATGAGCAACGCAAGAAGTACTTCAGTGACTATACTTCCTCTACCTTGACAATTAATATAGTGAATTAATTATATTACAAAATAATTAAATAATTATAAAGTAGATTAAGAATGTATTTTTAAGATTTGAGAAATTTCTTAAGACCCCTCCTTCATAGAGATATCGGAATCACGTTTTGGAGGGTATCACCATACTTCCATTTTCATGGAAGTAAAAAGTTAACATCTTTTAGTAAATGAAAACCCTAATGAAAATAAAATGTGTAATTCGTGCATCAATATTTATTTCCCAATACATTGAAAACCCTTTGCATACCTTTCCCTGTTATATTAATGATTATATTAATATATTATATTATAATTATGTTACAAATTACTGCAATTTTATAATGTAAAATGTGTTTTTCTGTGTTCCAGGTATGATCTATTCTGTACTTAAAATGATTATTGGCTGGGTATAGGATATAATCTATGGTATGTTTTAATGTATATTCATTTAGTATTAATTACAATTGTGGTTTTGTTAATTTTAACTGTGGTTTATTAATTAACCACAGTTAAGATTAACTTGTGGTTATAAATTGTTGTTTAATAATTGGCACTTCTTTAGATTGTTACTACCCTTCTTTAAAACACAGAGGGAAGTATCAATCCAAAGAAGGTGTACAGAATGTTCTTCTTTAGACTGTTACTCCCCCTTATAAAAAACAGAAGTGTGATATTCCTTTGTCCCAAAGTAAATTGGACTAAACACCCCTTTGTCTTAACAGTTATCTAGTCCAAATCATTTATATTCTATAAAAACATACGGGAGTAACAATCGAAAGAAGTACCTATTAATTATAATTGTGGTTGTGGGAGATGTATTAACTTAAATTAAGATTACTGAAAAACAAATTTAAAAGAATTTATTACATTTGTATATTCTGAAAAATATTAAAATTGAATCTATATACCTTCTATTTATTCATCATTGCACTTGCTACATCCTCTAACCGTGTCGTCTTTTTATGTTAGAACCATTTTTTTTGCCAGAAGTTTTAACTTCAATGACTCAAAAAGTAATTGACTTTTCGGGAAAAGTCTGCGAAAAAAGGATTTGAAAAAGTAATTTCTTAGCTTCAATCGGCTCTCGGTTTTTCGAGCGTAAAATATTATGAGAGGTTTATTTCAATTTCTTCAAAGACTGTACGTTGACATGGTGAATGGTGAATCAAAAAGAAAAACACTTATCTTAATAAAAAAAAGACATCTCCGTCAAAATTTTTTTGCCTGGTGAGTACTAAGATTTTATAAATAATATAATCATTCCTGACTGGGTTATTTATTTACTTAAATAAAAATATCCATTAATTATTTTATTTTAAACATTATAGAAAAAAGATTTGTAAGTGTAATAAAACCTGAAAGTTTGAGAGAAAAAAAGTTATATCTGATTATATTATATTAAAACTTACCGAGGAATAAAAATATTTTATGGCTTTTTGGGTTTTTATTACTTCTAAAAGTGTTATAGGTAATAACTTAATTGGAACGCCTAACCAATTATAGATTAATTAACAGTTATAAAGTTATTTGACTTGACTTGTAATGATATCTTAATAATTTCAGGATAGAGTGAAATTTTATGATGGCTTTATATCGCCGATTTTTTTTTTTATATATTTTTTATTTTTAATGTTTTTAACACGACTACAAATGTTTACTTTGTAATAAGTGTTACCGATGTTATTAACATTTTATGAGCAACGCAAGAAGTACTTCTGTGACTATACTTCCTCTACCTTGACAATTAATATAGTGAATTAATTATATTACAAAATAATTAAATAATTATAAAGTAGATTAAGAATGTATTTTTAAGATTTGAGAAATTGGTTGTAATAATAGATTTTAATAATAATATATAACAAATTTTATTGGGGACATCTCTAGGACACTCCCTCTTTAGACTTCGTAGTGGGTTATTTATAATCTAGAATATGCTAAGGGGATTGTAAAAGAGGAGTTGTTCTTGAGGATTAGGATGTTAATACATATAAGGAATCTTAGAGCTCTATTCACCGGGATTCGGATAGTTAGAGGAAAGAAGGAACATAAAGGTTTTCATGAAGGGTAAATTTGGAAACATTTTTAGGAGCATCGGTTATTTTTATGAGGGATTGTGACTAAAATTTGAAGAAGTCGGGAATTGGAAGGCTTGGTGCTGCCCTTACACTTTTAAACCGTAGGTCAAAGCTGACTTTATGACTACATATATTTTAGATGCGAAGCTTGTTGTTTAGAGAAAACCTGCTATCCAGAAGACCAAACAGTAACTTGAATCGTTGTGCGATATCAGTACGTTTTGTTTTGATGTGTAGTTGCCGCCTTTAGAGTGCTGAGGAATGGGAGCTTTATTAAGAATGAATGGGGGACATGTCGTAGATCAAAGGTGACCTTTTTCTGTTCGTTCATCTTTATCCTCCATTTCCGCAACCAAGGTTCCAGAATTAACAAGTGACTTTGGTTGTTATCTATGGGTTGGATCCAAGCAAGTGGTTTTCATGGTCACAAAGAATAGCCTTATTATCTAGGAAGAGGTAAGGATTGTTGTTGAATGTAGGGGAATGTCGTAAGTATATAAGGAGTAAAGAAGAAGTCCTAGGGTACTGCCCTGAGGTACACCCGATTTTTTAAATTTTATTTTATGAGTAAAACTATAGATCCAATTCTACTGATTATTACTTAATTTCTAGAGATTTTAATTTTTGTTTTCTTTTTTTATATGCGTTTTCACATATTTGTTGATTCTAAGATTTTTCTTCCTATGATACAAAAAGGAATCTATTTGTTAAATCTTTTTTTATTTATTTGTTTTTATCTACTTTTGCCCTGTTTTATTTTTCTGTACGTTATTCTGAAAGTTTTAATAGTTACTCTAAATGTTATAGACAGGATTGATGAATCCATCAGGTGAATGAATTTACTCTTTAGGATCAACCAATCCATCAAAGTGTCTTTCGATAAAAAAAAAAAAAAAAAAAAAAAAAAAAAAAAAAAAAAAAAAAAAAAAAAAATATTATCAAGAAGGCCGAACCCTATCTCTCAATAACCGTAATAGTTATCGTACTTTAATCGGGTTTTCAGTTTATTTGTAATTCAAAGTTGATCTCTTTTTTTTGAAAAATCAAAGATCACAGGCACGCCCTTATATTTCCGTGTCTATTTCGTTTTTTTTGCTGCCGTTGATCGGCTGTTTTAACCTTGCTAGGAGGCAAAAAAATGGTTACTGGTATTTTGTGTAAATGTTACGTCCAAAGTGTACAAATCCAGATGGTTGGAAGGTAAGGGGGGTGTGGACTTTAGATCCAAGCGAGGTAACCAGATCAGCTAATCCAAGGTCAGACTATGTAGGGTCACGGAAAAGGTCACCTTTCACCTAGGTGGTGACGCGAGACACTTGACGACGATTTGACCTCTGTGTTTTAAGAATAAGTTCGCACAAGCACCGCAGTCGAGTGAACTCGACGAACCCAGCGACAGGTTTAAATGACCTATCATGTACTTCTTCTTTGAAAATGAGGTAATAGGTTGTTGTCTGTGAACTTCTGATCCTTTTTTACACTTGAGTCGACCCCAAACCCTTATAATTTGACCTTCTAAAACTACATTTTTTTATGCTCAGTTCAAAATAGAAGTGTGACCTCAGAAAATGTAGAACTGTACAGCCTTTTTTTGTGTCTACGGAATTATTCTTATTGTAAGGATCGTGTTGTATAAAAACATATATTGGTCGGAATATAAAGTAACATTTTCACCCCTTAGAACTTATCTAAATTGCTAGTGTTATGTTTCTTATTTTCTAGAGTGTCTCATACACCCATGATTTATTATGTTGTATTATAGTCTTTTATTGTTGTGTGTTTACCCAAAGAACTGAGTTGGATCTATCAATCAATGAATTCGTTTCTTGTTATCATTCTATACATAAATGTGAAGGTCTTTTACTTTTATGGTACCCAATGAGTATATGAAAATACTTAAATTATTAAAGTATTTTCAAAACATCAAATTTCATCTTATAAAGTTGAAAAAGGATCCCACAATAGTCTACACGGAAGTTAGATTGAGTACATTTTATTTGAAGTAGGGTGTCTTTTCGCTATAAAAAAATAATCCACACGATATCTCTGGCTTTGCATTCTAAGGCATAGCATAATATGTCAAATTGGCCGTCATCCACTTACGTAGAAGGGTGGTTCTCTTATTTGAGAACACAGTATAATATAATTTTTGTTTAAAATGTTTTCGTCTGCAAAGTGTTTTGTTATGACTGAATTATTAGGAGGAGCTCCTTCAAATTATACATTATCGGAATTTCAGTATTTATCCAATCGAGGACACAATCACTCGATTGTGTCCTCTATCTCTACATCTACTACAGTAGATGTATTCTTATGATATACTACCTATAATAATATATTATATTTAATATCTCATTCTATATTAACGAATACATTAATATTAGATCTGCTGAACATTTATTAACCCAAGGGTATGAACATGAGCACACTGAATGGATTTAGAGCGTCACTAAACCGTAGAGGGCGCGTCGGGAACTAGGGAACAGTAAGACTAAATATCATAGAAGTATCGCTTAACTTTTCAAGGAAATTCATACTTAAAACAAGGTTTATTCTAGAGGTAACGCTTAATTTAATGAGAAATTTAGATAATGTATGTGTAATGTCCAGATTATTACCATAATAATATTAAATCACACCTATATTACTTTCTAAGTATAATAATTTTTTTGTTCAAAGTTCCAACTTCTATGATTAACTATAATTATTATTATTCTATGATTATCAGTGTTTTGAGTGCTTTAATGAGTTTATAGTTAACATATTATAGATCTTATAGGAATTAATTTGTTTAGTGTATTTTTTTCTCGCTGAAGTTTGAATAAGGCTTTGTTGTAACAGCTTTATTCTATTTCTTGCTAAGTTAATCTTATAGAGGTTCTTAGTTTGTTCTCACCTTCAGGTTAATACCAGGTTTACTTTACTGCCTCTTTTCACTTTTTCTTTAAATACAGCTTTAGGTTGATTATTTCGTAACAACTGTTAAGAATTAGGGTTGGAATCGATCTACATATTTAGATATTCGATATGAACACTCGCAGAGATAAAAATATTTAATATGTTTTCATTTATTTTTCTTTACTTCTCTATCAACAACTGTATTAGGTTATTAAAGCCTCGTTCAGACTGCCGAACCGAACAGAGGAAACGATCAGAGCATTGTTCTCTGCGCATGCCCAGTCTTAGATGCGCAGGCGTACTTTTGAATGGCCATTTTGCTGCCAGAGTTTAATACGGCTGGATTTTCTGGTAGATTTATAAAAATTGTCTTGAAATTGCAATTCTGACGTTTCAATCCCTTCAGAAATAATTCTCAAGGGAGTTGCTTCTAAAATTAGTCATTCACAACTGATTAGTTCCTCGACTTCTTTGCGTAATTAGTATGCAGTAAGACCTCTTAGGAATCGAATAATGATTATTACTAAAATAAGTTCGCTTCTTCTCTTATTTCACTTTCGTCGGCTCTGCGATCCTGGGGACTGGGGAGACCAAGACCTCTCGAATGCCCTGCGTCATATAAATTAAACACGTCTATTAAGGTCTGCAAATCTCTAGTTTCGAATACTATGATATTGAACCACCTTCGCTTTGTTTATACGATTACTTACCTACACCATCATCCTTATCACCTAGAGGTGATAAGGATGATGGTGATAGGATGATTCCTGTGCCCTCTTTTTAATGCAGAGTGCCGACTATCTATGAGCATCCAATTAATTCTAATCAGCTAAGTGTAACTATTCGTTATCTGCATGACCTATACCCGTATCTCCGTATCATATTGTTCACTCGTGATGGCTAAATGTCAAATGTCGACTATAGGATTGACACCAGATTACAATTTAACTTGGTAATGTGGTTTTCCCAATTAACTAATAACATTTGCAAATGAGACGCTTGGCAACTAATGGGAATTCATCATGACAAAAATCGATAAATGGACTAATTTTTATCAGTGAAAATTTCAGAATATTAGCATTTCTTTTACTATTAACCCACTAATTTTGCCGTTTAATGGAGAAAGTACAAAACCCCTTCTCTTGGGACTTAAAAAAATAAAGGTTAGAACAATACTATTCGATACCTTCAACTAACCTGTTGATAACTCCAGGTGATTTTTAATGTATTAAATAATTAATATAAAAATTCCATTTTTCAAAACTGGTCTTAATTTCAATTTTTTTTTCTTTTTTGGTTTCTATATTCTTCACCTTAGTTGTATCTATGTGCGAAATTTGGGGAAGATTGAATGACGGGAAGTGGTTCAAAATTGGGGTAATAGGTGTGCGATGAAACTTAAAAAGCAAAGAAATTTGACGCCATTTTGTTTTTTTATTATTATTATTTTGGTTTCTGTATTCTTCACCTTAGTTGTTTCTATGTGCAAAATTTGGAGATGATTTAATGACGGGAAGTGGTCCAAAATTAGGGTAATATGTGTGCGATGAAACTTAAAAAGCAAAGAAATTTGACGCTATTTTGTTTTTTTATTATTATTATTTTGGTTTCTGTATTCTTTACCTTAGTTGTTTCTATGTGCAAAATTTGGAGAAGATTGAATGACGGGAAGTGGTTCAAAATTGGGGTAATAGGTGTGCGATGAAACTTACAAAGCAAAGTAATATAAGACCAGTAAAAATGTAGAACACTTTTATCAAAAATTAAGAAAGTGTAAGATATTATAAAATTCTAAATGATAATTTTATGTGTTTCAATAACAAGCATGAATTTTTTAAAGAAACGTATTTTTCCTCTGCATTGTACTTTATCGTGGGACACAATACTGTGTATGTGATATGTAGTATATAATATGTCTATATATATTTTTTTTTCCATTAACGTATTATTTTATTCTTCGTTAGATAGAAGTAATAATTAAAAGCGTTATTCATTTTGTACTTCCTTTGAATAGAAGTAGAAAAGACCACACTTGGAAGACTAGATAATTAGAGAGTATAGTAACATGTTGACCGGGGCAGAGGCAAGCCGGTCAGTTGAACAGCAGAAGAGTATAATATTCGGATAGGTAGGGAGATAATATGGGGTTCTGTGTGCCTTTTAAGGGTTAGCTCAGCTACCTAAACTATAAGGTCAGCTTAAGGCTTAAGGTAAAAGGTCAATAAACTTTTTAAAACCTTTTACCTGACGATTTACCAAATAGTTTGATTATCTAAAGAAATAATTTAGTTGATTTTGTAACCTAAGTTTTTTTTTTTTTATAATATTTGAATAAACTACAGGAAATTCTAAAGATAAAAATAAAAGTTTGAATTTCAGAGTTTTAATTTAGATTTTAAGAGATGAACATTCGAATTTTTATTAGATCAGGAATTTATTAGGGTCCTCGTTTTTGAGTGCGGACCCTAAAAATATAATATACAGTAAAACCTGCTAATGTGGATTTTTTCTATGGAACCGTGGCTTCCTAACTTAGACACGTTTACATATACATAATACATTTTTGACGTGTTAGTGTTTTTTTATTTATCTGTTTTAAATAGCTATTATTATTCTTCAGTTGTTGGGTCCATTAAGGAAATAAAAACTCACTTTTGTAATATTTAATATTATTATTAAATATTAATATTATACTTTTGTAATATTATAATTTTCATTATTTAAAAAAAAAACAAAAAAAAAAAAACCTTATTTCACAATATTTTTCAATTTCAACTGATAACGTTTTGTCTCCTTGAGTGAAGCTCTTGTTATTAAATCGTAATGTCTAAATGCCGCACCTTTATATTTAGCCAAATTTGTACAATATCATATCGTTAAGTCAACTAGGCACTAAACTACTCCTTTACAATTAAACTGTTGACATTTTAGCTTCGAAGCAAGTAATAATGAAACTAAATGCTAATAGATATTTTCCAATATAGGGCTAAATGAGATCTAACTGTTTTCTTTGTATGGTATAAGCAGTAATCGACTGGATCCAGATTTCATTCGAATCTGTCTATTTATTAACAATAACAGCTGTTCTTATCTCGGTGCTTTATTCTTATCTCAAATATCAGCTGTTTCAAGTAAAAATTTAGTCTGATACGATACCTATTCGATCAGATAATGTTTGACATAGTTGCTGAGTGGCCATAGCCAACTTTTTAAAGGAAGAACTAATATTTATACAGTTTCTGCATTTAGTTTTGTTTTAAGTTCGTATAGCATAACCTATCCTATTTTTATCATTCTAAGATTATAACCTTGTAGTTATTATAATGGAAAATAAACTTTACATTTAAAAAAAATTCTTAAATTCGTAATACCTAACGAAGCGTTATGTTTAAATCCCGTTTGTTATGTTTTATCCATTCAATATCAAAGCAATATAACTTAATCTACGTTTTCTGCCCATGACTCTCTTTTTAGTCAAACTTCCTTCATTAATTATTACCGAATTTAATTAAAATCAGTTCTGTGTATAGGCACATCGAGTTTCAACTGAGTGCAGAAGATAGACCACAGATTAAAGGCAGAAAAATATTTTTTATAACTATCTTTATGGTCTCGAGAGCCTAAAAACGTTTACAATACGTCCTCTCCATCAGAATCTTGCACTTTATAAATGTTCATCTCTAATCAGAATCCTACACCTTACAATACGTCCTCTCTAATCATAATATTTCTCTTTATAATAATTCCTCTCTGATCAGAATCCTACACCTTACAAACGTCCTCTCTAATCATAATCTTGCTCTTTATAATAATTCCTCTCTAATCAAAATCCTACACCTTACAATACGTCCTCTCTAATCATAATCTTGCTCTTTATAATAATTCCTCTTTAATCAGAATCTTGCATCTTACAATATTTCCTCTTTAATCAATATTTTAAAACACTTCCACCTTGAAAAACTTCCTCTATAATAGTATACACTTATAGATTAGTTTTTAAGAGATCATAAAATGATTATATATACATTTTTAATAGTGATCCACTTTTAAAAAACGGATATGTTCATCGTTATAATATATTAAAGCTTTTTTCCGACCTAAATAAAGTTCATAACCTTCCCTTAGTCATTCTTCTAAAGGTTGAAACAATAAATGTAATTAGCGCATAGTGACAAAACAATGAGTTTTACATATGACAGCCGAGGCGCTAATGACTTAACCAGGTACGATACATTGACGAGGGGTCACTTTCGAAAATTCCTTCACTGAGCAATTTGTATATCCTGTAGGTTGCATGCACTAAACATTTTGTTTAAAATGTGCGTAATTAGGTATTTAAAGCATGATAATATCTTAATTAGGGAGAAGATTGACGTAATGGTCTGAATGCTGGTATGGCTAATTTAGGGTTCCTCTTTATTCACAACAAAAAACCCAGACGTTTTTGAACTAGAAACGTTGGCATATTTGATTTAAGAAGATGAATGTAGAATTAGACTACATTGCTTTATAACTAGCTCACAATTTAGAAGAATGGTGGGACGTTATTTTTGTCAAAGATTCCTTTAGTCAGCATTTTGTATATCCTTATTTTTACATACACTAAACAATTTGTTTAAAATGTGCACTAAACCATCCTAATATTTTAGGATTAGGATAGAGGACAATGGTGGTCAACAGGGAAGTTTGGACACGGTTTATAGAGCAGGCCAAAGCTCACCACGGGCTGTAGTGCCTAACAGAAGAAGAAGAAGTTTCGAACTAAAAGTTGGCATAATTGATTTAAACAACTGAATGTAGAATTAGTCTACAGTGTATGTGACAAATAATTTTATTTTGCAAATGACAAATTTGATTTTAGTCCATGATGTGTTCTAACTAGCTCAGGATAGTGAAGAATGGAGAAAAAGGATGTTAGTGACCAGACCCAAGCCTTATATTATAGACATATGTACAGGGGAGTAAGTTCGTCCTTGGCAATATAAATGCTCACTGTTTCGAACTGACTTAAGCGCCTCGAATGTTCACTAGTATAAGAATTTTATTTTCTCATAACATTGAAACTGGTTAGAAAAATAAGATCAGACACTTGAGTAAAGGGATCAGGTGCACTCTTGAGTCCAAATGGTCAAGGTTCTTTCTAGTACCGAGGTCCATACACCCGCACTTTTTGGTTCGATTCCACCGTGAGGTAAGTTTCGAGCAAGATTAATGATAGCTAATAGATAGGTGTGTCCTGCTTACAATAGGAATTGAACGGGATTAATGTGAGCTTAGAATTTATTTTACTAAAACATTTGTTCAAATCCTTAGAATGAGATCATTACGAATTTTAGAGTAATAGATTATTCCTTTTTTTTTAGATTTAATGCAACATAATATTATATTGAATGGTGCTATAAATTACCGCATTCTGGTTTAGAAGTTTTGTTCGCTAATATCTTAACAGAGATAATACAACCATGAATAAAACGCATTCCAAATGTGTAATTTACCTTATTTGAAAAGAAATAACTAAATTTTATGGACGTTAATGGATATATAATATAAATCTGTAACTTTTTGCTAAAAGCTGATGTCAGATCACATCACCAATTATTGATGTTTAGATGTATCATATTCTGGAAAATTAATATTGGGGATTTAAGATATCATCTGTTTTTTTTATTACAAACCTTTCTTTTGCACTTATAAATTTTTGGTCAAAATTTACCTCTTAGAGCGACGTATCAACTAGTGGAAAACAGAAAATTGCAAAAAATGCAACAAATCAGCTTATTATGGTGAAGAGCCACAGAATTATATGTCATTAGTAATTATGATTTATTTATTTAATAATAATAATAATAATTTATTCCTCACACAAATAATATTTTTTTACAACATAGATATTACAATTTTGAAATACATTTGTATGTTAGCTGCATAATCATCTCTTCTTACAATGGTGTGGGTCAATTTATGTCATAACATTGGATTTACATATTTCTGACCATAGATATGTATATCATCTTGAATATTTTTATTATACGTATTTAAGAGGGTTGAGAATCATATCTAAAATATAATACTTTAAAATATTGTAAGGTTCGGAGCCTGGTGCGCATAAGCTTAGTACTCAAATTTTATTTTGAATAATGTTATGGAAATAAAAGGTGTTAAAAAAAATCAATTTTTAGATAGATGTGATTATGAAAAATAAAGTAATGATAGGTCACATTATAATAAATTATGGGTAAAAAGGACAATGGTTTTATTTTGATTGTTGTTAAGTATATAAGATTTTGTTGGTGCTGTTCTATGTTTGGGAAGGTTATTTGTCTAAGGTTGGGACGAGGTTAAACTCGTGGGTGAGCAGTAAGGAGAAAGAGATTAGTATCGGGCGTGTGCTCGGCCTTTGACTGAAGCAGGGGCGGCACCCCGTGGCTTCAGGCCAAGAAGCCAGCCTCTACCTTCTCATAACATACCCCGAACAACGGAAAAAAAGACAGCCGTATCCTCGAGCTTCGTACCGAAAAAAAAAACATAATATGAAAACAACCCAAGTTTCTTCTCGAGACCGCGGCTGCCGGAATAAAAAAGGAAACAAGCGATATCGGAATCGAACTCGGAGTAGGCGGGGTACCTAATACCTTAGAATCACCCCCGGGCTATTACCTCCGTAATTAACCTCCCCCGTGTAAAGGTTACACCCAGAAGAAAAGGTTATAACACAAACTCGGCTACTAATCAGAAGTAAAGAAGCCCTCTTTATAGACAATGGCGTCGGGTTCACTCCCCATTTATCAAGATGGCGGCTTCTCGACGGTGTGCGGCTCTGGGGTTCCGGCACCAAGGCCGCACGTCATAACGCGGTGCTCGACACACCTCGCACGCTATCCTTCTTCCGTCCTATGATAACACATCCAATCTATACTGGACAGCAATAAAAACAAAATCTTCTTTTGTATGGCCTGATCTTCTTAGTGGCCAAGTTTAGAAAAAAATTGATAACCTTGCTCAATAGAAGGACACGCAGACAGGAAGCGATACTTGTTTCGACCCGTCCACTCTTCTCTACATACCCACAAACCACAAATTGACATACCATTTCAACTTGACTCATTTTAATTTTTATTTCTCTAATACTTTTATATTTATTGTCTTTATAAAATCTCGTGTTGGGGGCTTTTAGTATTCTTATACATCAGACTATTTCCACTCCTATGCAATGCTCCTTGCTCCTATTGTTGTGCTAAATCCTCATATCTCATATGGGGTATACCAGCTTTCAAGGAGAGTTTAAGCGACTATGCTTTGTTCGAAAGAGTTTTTCTAAATGCGAAAAGCACCTAGTTTACTCCCTAAGCCATTATTCCCTGAGCAAATAAGTTGGTTCTTAAGGCGAAGCCAAAGCATGGTCCCTAAATTAGCTAATTAGCTTCCGAGGCGCAACCAAGGGAGATAAATTAGTGCGAGGGAAATTATAGCTCTTTACTCCCGAGCTACATACAATATTTGATCTCCAGTAGGGGGAAAATATACATTTTTATCCATTGCACAGTTTTTATTTATGATTTTAATAAATAGCAATAATTGTTAACACTTTTAATAGCAGATTATAAGAGAATCGATATAAAACAAATAAGAATTGCAAACTCAAATAAAAGGTTATTTAGATGCAGGTTTAAAAAATAAGAAACAAGGTCGAAAAAGCAGCGTCGCCAACCTGATTTCAACAACTACTATTTTAGCTATTCATAGCTTATTCATTCTCTACTATTTAAATAATAATTGAGTTGGCAATCCTTCTTTTTCTCTCTGGTTTGACTTTTCTTCCTACTTTTTGAGTTCAGGGAAGAGAAGACGTCCTTTAATTTCTCTAAACTAATCCTAATCCTAATTCATAACTTTAAGAGCTGCGTTTAACCTTTGATAAAATTTAACCGACGAAATAATCAATTTTGCTGCCATGCGATATTAAGTTTATAATATCAGATACAAGATAGGTCTATATACTTTTCGATGTATATTGCCCGACATTCTTGTCACCCTCCTTCCCTGATTGCAATTACCTGCTCTACGGAGCCAACATACCCGTCTTTGATCACATTCTACTCGATTTAGGGAAATTAACATGAAAAGAACCTGAATATTCTCTTCCTTATTGTAATGCAAGATTCAATTCAGTTCTAATGAAATTCATAGTAGTGATTCTTTATATTCTGTCTGTCACTCTCTCTATTTAATATTGTAAGATAACGCTTTATGAATTCTTAATGAAATACCACGACGTGTCTCCCTGTCAAATGGTAACCTCGAACTTTAAATATAATTTTCTTCGAAACCAGTTGAATTATATCTTATATTTTATTTTTTTCCGAGCTTACCGAAGGTAACGGAAGCTATTTTATTATTTATTTATTAATAAGGGATATCCAACATGGCCGACACGTAGTAATAAGGATTGGTAGCTGCTGTTATTGGGGGATATCATTGAAATAAAACATAGAAGAAGCGAAAGAAACAGTATTATATGAGGATAATACGTTTTCAGGTATAAACAACAAAATACGATGTATACAATATGAGCGAGCTATCGAACTGTTGACTAGCAGATCAGGTTTTCGCGTGATACTTGATGCGATAGATTTTGTCTAAAGAAGAATATTCCGTACATCTTCTTTAGATTGTTACTCCCTTCTGTTTCTTTAAAAGGGGAGTAACAGTTTAAATAAGTGTACTTATATATTGTCTACAAATCAATTTTTTGGCATATAATATTTAACAGTGCGGTGAATTATTGTCTTATTACTTTTATTTCCTGTTTTCATTTAGATTTACGACGTCAAATATAAATAAATTCATGTTGGAAATATTCCTCCAAATTCAATCTAGGAAATTAATAATGTTATAAATTTTTAAAAGGAACTGAGATTGAGAGCAAGATTTCAAGAAAGTGTCAAGGTGATCAAGACATTGAGAATCCGAAATCGATCATTTTATTTTTTGACCCTATTAATCAAGTCGCGCCGCCCGTGTATTTACCACATCTTCATCCTTTCCTTGTCCAAATGTACTTGCGATTCCAAGGGCGTTTACTCAACAATTATGGAGATAAAGTCTTAAAGTCGATTAAGGAACCAAGGATTAAGAATTGATAAATTTATCATTATTTTTAGTTTATTTTGCTTGTTCTAAGTAGTGTTGTCCAATCATCATAATTTAACTTTTCCTAGTCTTTTAAAAGAATATTAAAGATACTCTTTAACATCTGTTTTGTATTCCATCGTGTATTTTTTTTGTACTCTGTTTGTGATATCGAATAAAATTACAATTTTTAGAGGGACTTTAAATTCTTATAATGTCACAAATTAATAATTGAAGAGTACGATTTATTTTATAAAACATTATTTTTAATGCCGCGCAACCTAATCTAATAGTGATCTTCAAATGTGCAGATATTGTAATAAATGCTGAAGTTTAAAATCTACTATAATCGATTTATTTAATTTAAAATCTACTCATCTGTCTTATAACGACAGTGAAATCTACAACACTCTAAGCCCCAAGCAAACGAATATACTGCTCAACTTTAAATTTATGTTCACAACCTTAATTTAATAAAAAATCTTGGTTTTTTTGCTGAAGATCTTGCTTAAGAGTGTGAAGTCTAATGTATCACTCCCATTACTAAAACTAGAAGCATCCCAGCAGTACAAGTACTTCTGGAATGTTGACAGGTGATCAGCAGGTTGTATTTTCATTACAACTTTTAATGCAGCTTATTATTTAGTATTATCATACTAGTTTATTATAGTAGTTAAGAGTTTTTCCAAACTACCAGATTAGAAAATAAATTAAGTCGCTAAGCCTTATGACATTCTCACGAGATTCTCTTGACATATTGTCAAGATGTTATCGTGCTCTCGCAAGTGAAAATGCGGGTAAATTAATAAAAATAATATCATGAAAAGCAAGGGACATGCTGATGAACTAGAAATAATGACAACTCTTGGAAAATATTATTTAACTGAGTGAATTTATCCGCGAATAATGAGAAAAGAAGCATAATATTACCATTTACTAGTTGGTCAAGTTAGGCGACATGTGGGTAATTTAGCTGCTGCTTATAATCTTTCCGAGTTATTCTTCGGGTTTAATACATCTAATGAGATTACTGCTGAAACAGTAGAAGTAGTCTGGGTCTTTACTACAGACTAAGGTTTAGTGAGTGATGTATATAGTTGTACCAGTTGGTGCCTACTACTCTTGCTGAGTACGTGTGCTGATGACTTAATTGCCAAGTTTATTGCAGCGAGTATAGTTAATAGTTAATGCTGAAATAGCGGGATCGGGATAAATAACTTAATAATTGTTAAGATGAATCAAGTTACATGAGGTTAAATAGTTGGTACTATTAAATGCCAAGTTGAATTGCTTCTGCTAAAATGCTAATCAGTTTATTTAAGTCAGCAAAAGAAAAAACTAAGGTATACTTAATCTTCCCTTACTGGTTAAGATGAATCGAGTTTCATGAGGTTAAGTAGTTGGTACAGTGCAATGTCAAATTTTATTGCTTTTGCTAAATGTCAATCCTTTTATAAGTCTACAAAAGGGAAAACCAAAGTCAAATTAATCTTTCCTTTACTGCTTATGACGAATAAAGTTACATGAGGTTAAATAGTTGGTACTATTAAATTTCAAGTTAAATTGCTTCTGCTAAAATTCCAATCAGTTTATCTAACTTAGCAAAAGGGAAACCAAGGTATACTTAATCTTACCTTTACTGCTTAAGATGAATAAAGCGACATGAGGTTAAATAGTTGGTACTATGCAATGCCAAGTTTAATAGCTTCTACTAAATACCAATCAGTTTATCTAAGCCAGCAAAAGGAACTTATACTTAATCTTATCTTTACTGGTTAAGATGAATCAAGTTGCATGAGGTTAAATTGTTGTTACTATTAATTGCCAAGTTTAATTGCTTCTGCTAAAATGCCAATAATTTTATATAAGTCAGCAAAATGGAAAACCAAGATATTTTGGTTGTTAATCGCTCGCAATTTTACACTTCTCTGTAAATATTCCATGTATAGTCGGAAGCCTAATACTAAAATTATGAGCTACTATGACATGAATCCAAAGTGCTTCTTTATTAATAACTCATTTATTATAAATAAAAGAGAATTCAAATGAACTGCATAATAATTCACAGAATGCATAAATGAAAAAGGTGTAAGGTGTTTTTATTGAAAGAGGATTTATTCAGTTTTAAATATAGTAGAGCGTGCTCTTAACTAGAACATGGTAAAACAATCAATCACTCTTTATATTGGGTATATTAGTTTGGATTGATATATATGGTTGTGACACGAGCAGACGGACACTCCCTAACCCGTCACGGAGAAGTACCAAGGTCATGTCAAAGTCATTTATTATATTCATCCTCCCCCCTAGGTTTCAAGATATAAAGCCAAAGCATTGCTAACTTCTCTGATACACATCTATTCCTGTTTGAATCATGAAACATTCAACAGGTATCCTTTCCATGTCCAATTATTTATCCACCATCTGTTGACATCTTATCGACATGATACTTATCTATTTACTAAATAAAAACTCAGGTTGAACTTCTTTTCCATTGGATACTGGCGTTGACTATGATAGGTACTCGGGTGTTTTTTTATAGATTTTATTGTGATGATACTTACCTATTTTCTAAATAAAAACTCAGGTTGAACTTCTTTTCCATTGGATACTGGCGTTGACTATGATTAGGTACTCGGGTGTTTTTTTTATAGATTTTATTGTGATGATACTTATCTATTTACTAAATAAAAACTCAGGTTGAACTTCTTTTCCATTGGATACTGGCGTTGACTATGATTAGGTACTCGGGTGTTTTTTTTTATAGATTTTATTGTAAAAAGTATCTATTTTCAATTATGAGTTAATCTATCTACTGCACAAGGAATAGCAATTATACATTTAAATCATATAATTGCTTGATTGTGAATTTTCTTGATAACTACGCTAGCTAAACATTAATGAAATAACTACTAGTTGAAAAGAACATTTATTTGAATGGTTATTAGGAAATATTATTTATTTATAATTTGCCTTTACTCATTACTACTATTCTCATCTTTAGCCAACCTTAGATAGGATTGTTTCTAAATTGTACAACATAAAGAAAAAGCTGCAAACTAAAGCTC
>KZ651312.1:147593-179009 GCA_001010745.2 Gerris buenoi | reverse complement strand
AAAAAGTGAAAAATGTTAAATAATAGAAAGTATGAGAGTGTAGCGAGTCATGCCAAACCAGCTTGAGTCTTATATTGGTTGCTGGTTTGGCATGACTCTCAGCAATCCCCTCTTCAATTTCATTTCAATTTTCTGATTATCATTTTTCACTTTTCGGCACTGATAATGGCTCTACAGTGGCTGAAAGCTGCTTGAAATTATATTATTATTAGTCGAGAGATAATTATTAAGAGGTAATTTATCATTATTAGTTAAAGAATGCGAGTGTTCTTATGATAGATAAGACTGGATGCGAGTGCACTTGTGATAGATAAGACTGAATGCGAGTGCGCTTGTGATAGATAAGACTGGATGCGAGTGCACTTGTGATAGATAAGACTGGATGCGAGTGCACTACATTTTAAATAAAATAGATAGAAGTCAAAACTTTTACTTTTTTTTCCTCCATAAAGCACTTGTTTTTATAACAATAAATTATCTCATACGTATCGTTGACACTTTTTAACACCATGTAAAAAAAACTTTATAGCTCTTTTCAAAAGCGATAAAAAAGAGCTTAATATCATGTAAATTGTACGAGAGAGTGCTTTAAAACGCGATGTATATAAATGTAAACAAGTGGAAAAAATAACTTTTATTTTACTATGCTTTCTACTTCAAGAAAAAATTTAGAGTATGTGATTATTGTACTTTTTTTAAACACTACTTGTTTTAAATGATGAATTGTGGAATACCAAAAGGATAAAATAAACCTACTTTTATTGCTTATTTAAACCTGAGGTGAAAAGGGGTAATAAAATTTCTGTTTTATTATGTTGCAGGTGCTGTATTGGAAATGGTTCTTTTATTTGTATCGTTTTATTTCTATTGCGGAAGCTTTAATCTAGTTGCTGATTCAATGGCTTCGCTTCAACGATACAATATCGGGGAAAAGGTTTACATTGTATTATTTTTATATATACAACACACGCATATATATATACATACATACACACACATAGATATGTATTTATATTCCTACTCTTTTATCCCTTCTAAAAAAAAAACAATTCTACTCGACCTTTTTTAAACTTTCATTTTTGCGGTTTTAATTTCGATATCTTTTTTTTTTCTAATTCGAATGAAATTGTTTGCTGAATAGCTATTTAAAATGGCTTAAAAGTCAAAGTAGGATTTATTCTGAAACATTTTTTAAATCATGGTATTTTATTTAAATTAACTTTTTTGTTATTTGTACAAATTGAACAGTTAATTAATAAAATAAGATAATTAATCTTATTATGTTTGAGACTATATTTNTGACAGATAAGACTGGATGCGGGTGCACTTATAATAGATAAGACTGAATGCGAGTATTCTTTTATACTCTTGCGAGTGTTACATTTTTTATTGGAAAAGAGGTATTGAGGTTCGATATAAATAGATTAGGGACAACTCAAATGCTTTTTTGCTTTTTCAAATGCTCTACTTTAATTCTCTAATACTTTTATGAACTTGACACATATGCTCTTAATGAAAGAAAGAGTAGTTGGCACTGTGGGAGGTCTTGGTTTAATGAGTTGCTATCTTGGTCACCTATTTTTCGAATGACACAATATAATTAGAATATTTTCTTTCAGGACAATTTCGTATGAAAAAAATATTCATGTGGATTTATAATTTTAGCTACTTAACAAAAAGGGAGTATTTGAGTCCTAATTTCGTGAGACCCCTTGACGGAGTTTTTCCTTAACCTTTTAGGGGCCCTTATAATAGTCAAAAGGCCGAAAGGTGGCTTTGAAAATTAAAATTAATTTTGGCTGAAGACATTAAAAGAAAAGTCTTTTTTGCAAGAGGGGGTTGATCTTTTTTTGGTTGACACATCTGAACAATTCCTCGTTTTTACATTATTTATTTATTATTATTGGTTTATTATTATCAGGTTTTATAACTAATTGACTAATTATTCGAATAATAGTAATTAATAAGCGGAATGATGTAACTACTAATGATCGTCCATTCAACTTATTAAGATTATAAATGATAGTCACCTGACTTATGACAGCCCATGACTGGCTCGGGCCTGCCAAAGGGCTCACACAACTGTATATGCAAATGATAATACAGGGTTAGTGTGTCCACCAGCTGTAAACCTTATAAATAACATATGATGAGCAGATTAAATTTAAGATTAACATCAAATTAAAAACAAAAATAAAAGGAAAAATTAACAACTTTTTTTAGCTTGCATTATTATATTTTTTTTATAAACTTTTTTTTAGTTTTTTTAACTTTTAAGTTTATGTATGAGTATTATCTGTTTCTTCTTCTGTTGTTGGTGTCAAATTGGTTGTAGTTTGCTTGTTTCAGTCATTTGATCAGAATGAGAATGGCAGCAGGCGATTTAGAAAATGTGTTCTGAAATGAGACAGATTTTGTTTGTGTATTAATATTAATATATTGCTATTATTTAGTATTTTTTAAAAAAAATTGGCACTTCTTTAGATTATTACTCCCCTTATAAATAAACAGAGAGGAGTAACAATCTGAAGAAGTTGCACGGAATGTTCTTCTTTAGACTGATACTCCCCTTATAAAAACAGAAGTGTCTTATTCCTTTATACCAAAGTAAATTGGACTAAACATCTCTTTGCCTTAAAAGTTATTTAAATTCTAAATAGTCATAGTGGGAGTAACAATCTAAAGAAGTACCAAAATCTCTACTGATATCCTAAATATCCTAAATGTCGTTAACCGAAAGGTAGAAAAAACTTGTCACAAATTACCTTTGTGTCTGCCACTTTTTGACCAACTAACAAGTTCTCGCTATTTTTATCCCTATTAAATCCTTGTTTTAAATCAATTAAATGCTTTGTTGTTTTTTAAGTGGTATATTCTTTAAATTCAGTGGAACTAATAATATTAAAAAAATAATTTAAACAGCTTTCGAAATCATTTAGCTTTTTCCCTTAGCTGCTTGTATATGGGATCCAGACTAGAATTTCATTTAAACGTTCTGAAAACTCATTCACTAAGGTTTAAGCAGGTACTCATATAAATTTGTAAGGGAAGCTATATTTACCAGAAATGTTTTGGGAAACGTCTTTTTATCATTTATCTATTATCTTACAACATTTGAGTGCAAGATGCGACCTATGCAAGAGTTGAAGGTTTGTTTACCTGGTATGAATTGGTGTTTCTTCTCTAGGTCTAGCAGCTCGAAGTCTGTCCTTAGCCTTTTCTTCGTTCGATTTTCGCTTATCTGCCGTACGCCGCCTAATAATTATGTAAATAGCTGCTAGAACGAGCAGCACTGCCGTTCCTATACTAAGCGGATTACTTGCGGCCCATTTAGTGTATTGTTCCATAAGCGCTGGTTCATGCTGCTTTATTTCCTCTACATGGTCCTGGTGACAGAGTTAATTAGATTATTATTAATTTAAAATATGAAGCGTAACACATAATGTTTAAAGAATAGTCTCTCCACGTAAAAATATGTTTAATAATCTTTTCAGCCACTACAGGGTCATCATCAGTTTAAAAAAGTGAAAAATGTTAAATAATAGAAAGTATGAGAGTGTAGCGAGTCATGCCAAACCAGCTTGAGTCTTATATTGGTTGCTGGTTTGGCATGACTCTCAGCAATCCCCTCTTCAATTTCATTTCAATTTTCTGATTATCATTTTTCACTTTTCGGCACTGATAATGGCTCTACAGTGGCTGAAAGCTGCTTGAAATTATATTATTATTAGTCGAGAGATAATTATTAAGAGGTAATTTATCATTATTAGTTAAATATATTATTTAATTATATCTAAGCATTATTATATTTATTATATTATTATCTAAGCAGATTACTCCACATTTGAATAAGTCGTTTTCTTTTTAAAGTTGATTAAGGGGTAAACAAATATCAAAGAAAGGCTTAATAAGAATAAGAAGTTCGCCGAGATTCAAGAACCCAAGAATGCCATGAATTGCATGCCAAACAAATATCGTAATATAATGAAGTGCTTACTTATGGCTTTAACATTTTTTTTTTTTTTTTGGAAGCTGGTAAAAAAATGGGTAAATATGATAAAGTTGGACTTTCTTTAAATTGTTACTCCCCCGTGATTTTTTTTTTTAGAATATAAATAACTGACGAAATAACTATTTAGGCTAAAGCATTAAAGTCCAATGTACTTTAGGAGAAAGGAATATGTATCACTCTTTTGTCTTTAAAGGGGGAGTAACAGTCTAAAGAAAAACATTTCGTAAACCTTTCTTTAGATTGTTACTGCCCTTTTTTTTATTATGGGACTAACAATCTGAAGAAGTGCCATAAAGTTCTAGGTAAGGTGACCTTGGATTTCTAGAATACATCAATAAATCAGCTTCATATTGAGGATGCTTAGAATTGATGCATAATAATGAACAACGCTATAGATTAGATAGTTGTTTTACCGAGGCACTAAGTTTTCATAGGACTATACAGAATATGATAATAAGCCAAAATATTAGTCACGAATAGAAATATTTTTTTAATAATTATATTCTCACCTTTAAAGTAATAAAGTCGTTACTCACATCAAAGCTAAAGAGTCGGCTAATTTTCTCCATGTTCTGTGTATTTATATTTTAATTTCTCGTATTCTTAATTATTTCTTGAAATATCTCTGAAACTGCTAATTTACAGAAATCAACTTAATCTTGATTAATTTTTGTCTAAATTTGATTAAATTGTTTTGAAGTGGTATTGACTGACAGCTTTCAACTTGTAGTGATTGATTGGTTAATTAATTCGAACATTATATTTTGGGATGTAATGTAAAGCCTTGTCCAGACTGCCGAACCGAACAGAGGTAACGAGCTCGTTTCCTCTGTTCGGTTCGGCAGTCTGGACGAGGCTCATAAAAAGGTTAATCTTACAACTAAATGTAGTTGGGCGGTGGGCACAAGATAATTCAGATTTACCTCTAAGTAAGTTTTACTTAAGGCTCTACCGCTCTTTGAGGTTAGGAAAAACAGTAAAATTAAAATTATATACTGGTTCTAAGCAAGATATCAAAAATCTAATCACAGGCTTATTATACAGGCGCCATTTCAATACAACGATAAAACTCGTATTAAAATGGTGCTTTTACTGTTATCATAGGAAGTTGAAATAGGGCTCAAATTGTGCAGAATTAAAATTAGGAATGAAGCCTGTGATTAGATTTTTGATATCTTGCTTAGAACCAATATAATTTTTTTTTTACTGTTTTTCCTATCCTCTAAGAGCGGTAGAGCCTTAATTACTTAATTTGTGGTAAATCTGCACTATCTTGCCCACTTATTTCTATTTTTGTGATTGACTAAGGTCTTTTTTTTTTTTTTTTTAAAAAAAAGAAGCTTTCTTTGGCTGAACTACATTTTTTAAATCGTCGTGCACTACAGTCTATAAGATTAGAGTT
Source organism: Gerris buenoi (assembly GCA_001010745.2). Lineage (NCBI taxonomy): Eukaryota > Metazoa > Arthropoda > Insecta > Hemiptera > Gerridae > Gerris > Gerris buenoi. The sequence continues at coordinate 173,595 of KZ651312.1, read as the reverse complement.
GGCACAATCAAAAGGCGGGAAAATTTTGAGGAAAACGATTCTATTGGTCCCCCATGTTGAATGCAACTTCAGAAAAAAATGCTCTACTCTACCCCTGTTCCACAAAAAAAATATAACATGGCAACACTGATTTTCCCTTTTTATAACCCCAAATCTACCTCCACGTTTGTTGTTTCCCGCCTTCGATTGTGCCAACTCTAATCTTATAGACTGTATATCTGTATTGTAGGGAGTGCATAATAATTGGTAATTTATAAATGAGTAATTGTGAGTATAATAAATGAGTGGTTATTAGTAAATGTGATAAATTATCAGCTCTATTTAAGGCACCTTTTTCTAATCGTCAAATTTTCTTCCGGTTTTATTTTATATACTGTTAATTTTTATATTACAAAAACGATTTCGGTTGTTGAATCTCGATAAGCTCAATAGATCATTTAAAAAAAAAAAAAAAAAAAAAAAAAAAATCATTGTCACGTTCTAGAGAAAATGTTGGAAGATTTTGGTTAGTTAAGGTTAAGATTGTTATTTTTGGATCAATCCTCGTCATAACTTTCTAACATTTTCCCTAGAAAGCGCCACTATATATGTATTTTTTTTTTTTAATATATTGAATTTATTGAGCTACTACAACCGGATTAGTTTTTATAAATTACAAAGGAGCAGTAAAAAAAAAGAAAGTAAATTGTACAATTAGAAATAGGTGTGCCAAATACCAAATACCAAACCTTAGTGCAGATTAGTCGTAAATGTAGGAAATGGATAATCAACGGTCTTTTTGTGGTATTCATACTCCTCTAACCAGTCTAATTACCGATTTTCTTTAGTTTGGTATGCCAAGTGCGTGAACATTTTGACTCCTTTACTAAAGGTAGGTTTCCTTATATGGGAATAGGACGGTAATGTACCTTCGACATTTGTGTTAACACAATTCTAGGGATATAGGACATAGCCTGTGATACTAATAATTGTCAGAGCAGAGCTTGGAAATAGTATTTTAGCAACCTTCCCGCTTTTACCAGCTACCAAATCATTGTTACAAGTAGCCGTGAAATGTTGCGAAGTGTCCAAGGTAACGGAATCTCCCCTGTATCTATGATGACATTGTTTTAAAGTGAAACATCTTTTACTAAAAGGATGACAGGTTATTATAAACAAATAAGTTAATTAAGTTCAATTTCGACCTTTTTATTTCCTTTCTTTAACTAAACAAGGTTTCTTTTCTTTCTAAAGAATGAAAAGCATCGTTCTGTAACAATTGAGAAAACGACAAGCAGTTAGCCTGATCTAATGTCTTTAAAAAATACGTCCTCACCTTTTTGTGTATCATTTTTACCTCCTCAACTGTTTTTTGTTATTTTATTACCGAGTAGTACATTATACCAGGGGGTTTTGTACGTCGAGTTCCGTAGTTTTGTTAATTTTCCAGACCAACTAGTGCCCTAATGGTCCCATTTAATGCGGTTTAGACACAAGAGTGAAAGAGAAGCAGTGTTGGTGGAGCTTTACGCTCGGCTGAAGATGGCGTACGGCTATGATTTTAATATGATTATTAGCGCCTTCAACCTGTTACAGCTATAAAAAAAAACTTTAAAAGGCTCTAGTCTAGCACTCCTTCATTTCTCCTATACTAATGAACCAATTAAGGAAATGAACAAACATGTACTTTTTATTATTTAATAGAGTGCGTCTAATTCAAGTTACTTTGCTTTGTGGCTTTGTTTTATTTATATTTATTTTTGCGATTGCAAGGTTGTAATTAACAATTATTATGTGTCTAAAGATAATTTGAAGTTAACAATTCAATTATTAGACAATTTCTTAATTATTATATTGATGTAACTTAATTAAGTTTTTATATAATATTTTTGTAGTTTTTTATTTTCTTTTATTTATTTTTTATTTTTTTCAATTGATTAACTGGTGGAGGTAATACTAACGGGTTATATCCTTATCATAGTCTATTAATATAAGTAAATTAGTGGCATTTTCTTCACATTTTATTTTATACTTGCTGATATCCCGACTACTGTCGATCTTAGGTGGTTATTTTTATAATTAGACAAGATATGAGTTTATCGTAGGTAGTGAGTAAGTCGGAATTTTTATAGATAACAAAAATGACTGTAGTTTGTGCAATTTCTTAATCTAAATTTATATAAGTGTAAAACTTTATTCAATTTAATTAAAATATATATATATATATATATTTGTATAGAAATGCGCATTGTATATACCTCTAAATCTGTCCGTTTCCGATTCTCTTTCATTTCTCTTCTTTCGCTGCACATGCATAGTGCAAGTATAGATCGTTTTTTACTCTTGTACTGTTGATTTCATATCATATTTCCGCCCAATATACCTTCATGTTTTCCGGTAATGCTCTTCCGGTTCTCTAATACCCTTCCCCCCTCCCTCTTTGGATGCTCAAATTGTCTAGATGATTTTTTTCACCCAAAATTGCATTTTTTAGGTCTAATACACACAATGCACCTCCTGTTTCATCCCCTCATTGGGTTCTCAAGTTTTCAAGAAGATTTCTTTCCCAAAATTGCATTTTTTTGGTCTAATACACATAATATACCTCCTGTTTCCCCCTCATTGGGTACTCAAGTTGTCTAGACGACTTTTTCCCCCAAAATTGCATTTTCTTAGGTCTAATACACACAATACACCTCTTGTTTACTTCCCTCATTAGGTGCACCAGTTGTCAAAAAGTCTTTTCTAAAATTGCATTTTTTAGGTCTAGGAGTTTGTCTTAAATAAATTTTCAACTCATCAATTTTATTATTAAATGTGTTTTTATTATTTTGTGCTTACGTTATTAGATGACATCTTTCCGAAAATGTTATACTTCTCAAGAATTTAGGTAAGAATTAAGTATTGTAATATTCTTGGTCACATCTCTTTTTCGACCCCCATTTTTTTTAAACATGTTAATGTTTGAAAAAAATAAATGTTTGTTGAAATAATTTAACGAACATCATTTCAATACGTCGATGGAACGATGTTATAACATTTATTTAACATTTTTACTATATAGAAATATTATTTACGAGATATAATTAAGAAATCTTATTTCTTCAACATATATTTTTCTCTTATATACACACGAGTAATCAACTTGATGATGTTTTATTCTGCTGGTGTGTTAAAACGAAGAGGGTTAGATCTGTTGACCTTGTGACCCTTGACCCTTGGTATTCACCTTGACCTCAAGTGTAAAGGCCAGTCAGTGTTTGTTAAAGAGTTCTCTTAGCTTTACAATTTTCATTTAACTAAACTAGTTTCAATTTTTTTCATTATTATTTTTAATTTTATTAAAAGATAAATTAACCTTCTTCAAGATTATTATTTATTTTCGATTTTTGTCTTTTTTTATCTCTGGATCATATATTATATATTTGAAATTTGGTTAATTTAATTTCTAAATTAAAAAAAAACAAAAAAAAAAAACAATTTAATGTTAAAAAACACCTGTTTTCCCCTTAATTGCATCTTTAATTATGGGTATTATTAATATTATTATTAATTTTGAGGTGCTACTTTTATCTTTATTAAGAGAGTTGCGACATTAAAATATAGCAAACATATTATTAGTAAATCCTAATGGATTATATGGTTCAATTCCATTGCATGTGGGCTGGCCATTATAAGAAAAAATAAATTAATTTACCGCCTAATTTTACGTAATGAAAGTAGTTTCTTGAAGTATGTGATTAATCTATTCCCATATCTATCTATATACTGTCAACTGTCAACCTTGCTTACGGTTTCTGTCCCAGTAATATATCTAGCATTAGAACCTGCTGATTTGTTGTGACGAAACGGCAAACTACTTGCTAACTATTAAACCTAATTACTTGATAATTATTAGAACTAACTACTAGAGGTCGACCAAGAAGTCATGAACACGGTAGAAACTGAAAGCTTAGCTTCGTTTAAAGTCGGAACTTCCGAGTATTGCCGAAGTCAGTATAGTCGGGTGCTATTCTAGTTTGTATGACATGCGCAGTTATGTCAAATCTCACAAATAACAACAGGAAGGTTTCCAATTCGTTAGGTTTCTTGTTTTGTTTGTTTTTATACAATACGTGTTATAGTCACAACTGTCCTAAATGATTTTCGTACGATTCACATATCCACGGGATGATGCAAATACAAAGGACGCTACAAATAACGGGGTAGGAAATCAAAAGTAACAAATCAAACTCAGAAATAAAGAGGAATAATCAATAAATAATGATATAAAGATATTATCGTTTAGTAGAAGTGATTTCTTATCAGGTACAGTGTTGCCTGTAGCAAAAAATATAGAATTTAAAAAAATAAAATGATTAATAACCAAAGAACAACACTGTGTTTTTTCACAGTGGTCTATTTTATTAAAAACTGACTGTACATGACGACACTAGCGCACTCCTCAGATTTCCATGACTTCTTGGTCGACCTCTAGCTTACTTATAATCGAGAAGGCTGTCCAGCAATTTCCAGCTTTTGTAACAGCTGATTGGTTGTATCGCATCGTCAAAACCAATTACTTGTTAAGTATTAGAACTAAATACATACTTGCTAGATTTGACTAACCAGGAACTTCATATTGGCCATTTACTAGCCAGATGCCGGCATTCCCTCCCTCTCCTCATCCCTCCGATAAATAAAATAAAAATATATAAACCTTAAGGGTTATCTACACAGAAGAATAAAAACCATAAAAGCCTAATGATTTCACAATTATGTATTACAGTGGGATGGGTCAGTGGTTGAATTCTTGCTTCAAGTGCTGTAGGTCACTGGTTCAAACCCATCCTATAGTTAATCTATTTAACGTTATAAATAATTTAGAGGTAAGTCGCCGTCGCCATTGCCGTCGTCGGGACACTACTCGATTATATAAAAGATATTTTAAATTTGTAATTAATTACCAGCTCAGTAATAACTAAATAAAGTTCAACTTAAATTCAATTTTTATATTTATCTAGTACGTTTTTACAATTTAAAGGTTGAACAGGTGAGGTAATGCAAGCAATATTCATTTTAGATTGATAAGATGTTCCATTTGCTCTTTTGTTTCACCTCATGCAGCTTTATCGACCGTCTAATATAATTAAACAAAAAAAAAAATCATTTATTTTTAACTCTTAACTGTACATTCTCATAATTTATTTTTAGAGACAAAGAAAAAAAAAATGTTTGTAATTGTTTGATAACATTTATGAATAATTATATTGCCTTGTAGATAAAAAAAAACTTCTTTCCTGTTTTATTTTTTACTAAGAAATAAAAAAAGAAGGTAATTCGTTTTATTTATTTTTCATTCTATTATTAAATTAATAACTCCTAAGATTAAGATAAGGTTTATATCGATATAAAGTTATTTTTTCAAATAGAATTGCAGATATTTAAAATATTGAATATATTATTGAGAGAGGAAATTTAATTTAAACCATAAAAAAATATAATAAATAAAATAAAATGAAGCTTTCAATTAGTGACACAATTAAGCATTCTTTAATGCCATAAAATAGGTCGATTCAGCAAATAAAATTACAAATTTTCCAGTTTTTTTTACATTCAATGTGTTTCTAATAAACTTAACTTAAGGCGGGCCTCACACGGTCAATATATTGACTCAATATTTGATTTCTGTCAATATATTGACCTTGTGAGGGGTTTATTGAAGAAATATTTGTCGTTGTCAATATATTGACGGACCTTCAATAAAATTAAACTTATTTGATTTTTATTGGAGCTCTGTCAATATTTGGTCGTATTGTAGCGCTGTCAGTGGCAACTCGTGAAAACTTTTTCCAAAACAAACCACCTCACACTGTCAATATAATTTCCTTCAATATATTGAGTCAATATATTGAAGGAAATTATATTGACCGTGTGAGGTCCGCTTAAGACCCTAAAAATAATTCTTAGGTAATTATTAGATGCTAAGATAATTTGTAAGATAAAATTGAACTTACTTGTTCAATTGATAGGACTTTATTAAGTAACATATTATCTATGTAGTAACTTGTACATTATTAAAAGTGACTTTTTTAATTTAATATAGTTTTATTTAATTTGCTTTTATTTTTATCTAGATAAAATTAAAGTTTTTTTCTGTGGGTTGATTAACATTTCTAAAATGTCTGTATACACTTTTTTATATCATACACTAAGAAAACCAAAAACGGCCTTAACTTTTTTCATACCTGTATGTCGGGGCATGACGCTAATCCGAGTTGGTTTATAGGTGAAAAAATTTGCTAAATGTAATCCATTAATTTTTATACAGTCCGCTTCAGTGTTTATACAGTGCGACAACATACAGTATAATTTGAAGGCTTTGTTTTATTAAAAAAAATTGAGTAGAACCTTCGTTTGTTTATTTTAGAAACACGTTTTCATAACAAATGTCATAAAAATTTCGGTTATTTATTTTTTTTTTTTAAAGTGTTTTTAATTAACTAGAAATATCATTAGAAATACATATTCCATGAAAGTTACAACTTTCTTGGTATGTCGTAGGATAGAATGTTAATACTTGCTGACAAAATTTGTACTTAACAGACGAATTAAGTTAAATAAAAAGTTTACTGATAAGTTAAATAAAAGTTTACTAAATATTAAAGATATTATGATTAACTAGATATCCAAGGCAGATGGATAGATATACACTTATATACATTACATTTAGTTACATGGTCTTAATTCTAAGCAGAAAAAAAACTACTAACTAAAGTAATAAACTGACCATTAAATAAAGTAATAAATGGTGGTTGTAAAATGTTCAAAGTACTAAAGTATTGAGCAAGCTTGAGTTTTATTTATTGCTTCTGAGAATAGGGGTTGTAATTATGCTGGTTCCGCTCCCGTTTTCCTTTTTTCTGGGCTTTTGACCGGTAGTCGCTTTAAGGATTATCCGAAATGTTTGATAAACTTTAATTTGCCATAACTTGCACAGGCAAGTACCCTGTACCTTTAATCTTTCGTTTGAAAATGTACTTACAGTTTTAATCTATCCGAATTTACTTACAGTTTTTGTTTTAATCTATCTGAATGTACACACAGTTATAATCTATCCGAATGTACATACAGTTATAATCTATCCGAATGTACATACAGGTATAATCTATCCGAATGTACATACAGTTATAATCTATCCAAATTTTCTTACAGTTTTAGTTTTAATCTATCCGAATGTAGATACAGTTTTAATCTATCCGAATTTACTTACAGTCTAATCTCTAATCTATCCGAATGCACTTTCATCAGTTTTAATATAACCAATATAAATTGAAATGATACAGTTATAATCTATCCAAATTTTCTTACAGTTTTAGTTTTAATCTATCCGAATGTACGTACAGTTTTAATCTATCCGAATTTACTTACAGTCTAATCTATCCGAATGTACTTTCATCAGTTTTATATTACCAATATAAATTGAAATGTTTTGAGAATTATAATATTTCGTTAAATACACAAATTTTTTAGTTACCTATCTTACCAAATACGCATAATATGTTTATGATAGGATTCTTCTCAATTCTTATTATTTCCTTTATTTAAGAATATATAAATACAGTTTTCATTTATCCTTAATATAGAATATGTGGGCTAGGATTTTTCTTCACTATAACCTTCCTTTAAATACACATACATTTTTTGGTACTTCTTTAGATTGTTACTCCCCTACGTTTTTTTTACAATATATAAATATATAACTGACTAACTATTAAGACAAAGGGATGTTTAGTACAATGTACTTTGGGAGAATAGAATATCACACTTTTTTTTATAAGGGGAGTAACAGTCTAACGAAGAACATTTCGTACACCTTCTTTAGATTGCTACTCCCCTCTGTTTATTATATGGATAAGAGGAGTAACAAACGAAAGACTTGCCCATTTTCTATCTATCTTACAAATAATATGTGTTGGATAGGGAATTATATTGTAAATATGCATAATAATATATTTCCTCTATTGCTCTAAACAATCGCTTATACACGTTTTATAAAGGATTTATTCTGTTTATACGCCATTTAACTATTCTTTAGCTAAAATCTTATCTCATCTGAATTTCATATCCTATATAAAATAAAGTAATTATAAAATATTTTACTTTAAAATTGTTATTTTATTATAATATTAACATCATGTTTCATTTGAATTAAAAACGTATAATATGGAAAATTGTTCTGCAACTTTGTATAAGTTCATCCTTTTACATTAAACGAAATCGGATCCTATTAAAAAGGTACGGACCATTAAAGATTTAGGCGCCACAACTTTATTATGAATAATTATAATGATTAAATTTGATGAGGTACAATGTCCTGTGAGTTATTAACTCAACTTCGTTTCAGAAGCAGGTGCTTCTACCTTCATCAGATTTACCATAATATTCTCTGTCTATTAACAAACTAATGGTGGATGATACTGAGAAAGTTGGGTAGCCGTAATCAGTGATCATTTCCTTTTACCTTCGCTGAGAATATTCATATTCTGATCGTGGAACAATATTACTAATTAATTGATAATATCCGAAGAAAATTACTGACAATTTATGAATCTGTTATTTTTGTTTTGGACCATTTAATGAAAATGATAAAGATTATTATAAAATAAATTATTAAAAATTATAACCAGATATAAAGCCATTAAATATTTGCACATTAATTGAAAAGTGAAATTGTTAATAACTGGAGGAGAGAGATTAAAGAATAAATGAAAAATTTAGAATTTTTGACAATAATGATAGAAATAGATAAAAATAATTGTTTTTGTTGAAAAATATAGAATTTTTGACGTTATACTATTCTATTAGAATTACATCAGTGTTTTTTTTTTTTAACCACGAAATTGCACTGTTTATAACCTGCATCTTGTAACCTTCCTTTTTTTAAAAAAAAAATCTCCACTTCATGGAAAAGCATTGAAACATGAAAATGTTTTTGTGTTCGCTCCTGGTGGTGAAATATGGTACTAAAAAGCAAAAACTAAATTACCTCCTGTTAGATTCTAACTCCCTGGTACTATATTTAAAAGTTGGTGGTTAAACCTGGTGGCGAAATATAGTACTAAAGTATGAAAACCAAGCTACCTTCTGCTACATCCCAACTTCCTGATGCTATATTTTAGTGCGTCACATTTTTAATGACGTTTTTTTGCGTGACGGAAATTAATTCTGTCCCCCAGCTAAAAAATAGTTTTGGTTAGTAGTTTTGGTGAAACCATCAAAATAGTTTATAGACAAAATATTTTTAATTTTATCATTTCTATTAATTCTAAAATGATCATTAGTTTGGGAAATTCCTTTCTCTTTCAGAATATCAGATACTAAAATATCTTAAATTTTATATTATTTTAATTATTATTCTTAGCTTGGGAAATTCCTTCCTCTATCAGAAACGAAAACTAAACTAAACTACCCTGGACATTTGAACTTTTATTATAATGGGTAATAACAATAGGTACTTTTTAACCCTTTATCTTTATCAAACCTAAAATTCAGATAGAGAGGCCATTACTATCAAACTGCGAAAAAAGTTCAAACTAAGAATTTTAGAGATCTTCAATCGTCGTAACATTTTTTTCTTTTTCGCAATGAATTATTTTGATTCCTCTTCTTTCTTTGAATAATTTAATATTTATTTAAAAATGTATTTTCTTAAAATTTTCCAATCTGTTTAATAAGTGAAACGACTTGCGAGTTTGTTAGAGTAATTAAGCAGTAGAGTTGAAGGCTGTGTAATCAGTCGATAGAGTGAGCTGTTTTTTTCTCTCCAGTAGAGTCGTTATCTTGTTGTTGCCGTTAACTTCTCTAACGAGCCTATCAAATAGTCGTTATATTATCTGGCTGAAGGTTCGAAACTTCTACGACCTCTGTATAAGCACCTTCGAACTTTTAACCTCTGCTTCATCTCTTCTTCCTATTGTAACTACACTTAAGACGTCTCTTTCTCTTGAAAGTCGTTAAAAACTCACTCCTGTAGCCTGTAACGATTTCAAATAAAAATTGAACTGTTCTTTTTAAAGTGTATTTCATTTTTTACTACTTCTTCGGACTTATGAACTTTGAAATGTTAATAAATGGTTTTATTTGATTTCCGATTTTGTGTGTAAGTGAAGATTTTAAATACTATATAAACAATTGTGGTAAAAGACGAAATAACCTCAACATGCTGCAGATAACAGGTATGTAATCATACTAGTTTCGACAAATTATATTTTTAGTATCTTATAGCGACCTTTATTGAACTTAAAAATGTAACCCCTCAAGCTGTCCCGGATGGAGCGTGGCGCCCCCTTTTGTTTTTAAACCACCGCCAAAACTATAGGTCAGAACCTCTAACTAGTTAAGGAGCCCACCAAGACAACATAATAACGTGCTCTGACCGGAGATTTACGATTTAAAACACGCTACTTTTTTTTAAAAGGAGGGGAAATTGCGACACAAGTATCGTGAAGATACCTGCTCCAATGGTATCTCCATCCCGATCTTTGTCGCCTCTAGAGTTTTTTCTTCCTCCTTCGTTTTTTTTTTTTTTTACTTTTTGTTTGTCATTTTTGATTATTAATTTATTTACGCTTTTCCAGTAAGACTACCTTATTTAAATTGTTTTATTGTTTAACCAATACTATATATGTAGACATTAGCCTTTATCTTCTATAAATGTATATTTATTCATCCATGTATGAGTTTTGTATTTGCATTCCTAATGTCGAAGAGATAAAAGTTTTGAGTGTGTGCCATAGGTCGCAATTGATTTAGTTCATATCATTAACATATTTATTATGTTATGATATAATTTGAGCGGAACAATATCATACTATTTCGGGAATTGGAACACTATAATTGCTGGTGTCTGGACTTCAATTAAAGGGAGGAAGTTGTCTTTAGCCTTTCGGTCACACTAAATCTAAAGTTATTAATAAAATCGAGTAGGACATGACAATCTTTTGCACCTGAGCACCTTATAATAATTCATAACCGTTCTGCATCAAACTGTTTTTTTAACCTTAATAAAGTGCTTAAGTATATATTCGATCAAGATTTAATAAAACATACTTCATCTCATGGAATGAAGTTCATTAGTGCAAATTACGTTTAAGAGACCGGCTTTTCTCTGTGAGCCGATTTATGAAGCTATTTATCCCAAGAGTTATTTCTACTTTACCTCAGTTCTTGTCGAATATTAAGTCATTTAAAATCTTAGAATTCCAAGTAAACTAGGACTTGGCAATCTAATGGGGATACTGATACTATGTATGGATAAATCGTATTTTATTTAGCTGATGCTTTTATCATTCACTTCAAGCATTTAAAGATCTTATGTATACATTTATCTAAGTATACATTTATTTCTCTATAATAATATAATGATATCCATATAGGCAATGAAAGGAACTAAAATATCTTGTTGACCTATGCAATTTACATATTTATATATTTTACTAAACATATTTTTTCATTCATTGTAATGAACCTTTTTTTTACACTCTAATATCGCTTACTCGTATATCGGATCTGCAATAGGATTGCAATGACAACAGTTACCTGGTTAGCTAATATAGACACAATATGTATGTAAATTACTTGTGTGTGTATATCATCTCTCTAATGAAGCTAGATTCAACCTCCATAACAGTTTTGACTTTCAACTAGTTACAAACATAATATTATAAAATATACCACGAATATAAAGTCAATTATGAAATAAACATTTTATTTTCTATTTGCTAATTCTTATGAATAAAATTGTTGATCACAAACAATCTAGATTTTTTTTAAATGTATGATATTATTTTAATTATTATTTTTTCAATGAATCAACTTTACTTTATTCTCCAATTAGTTATAGTTCTACTTAAAAATAACCAGTACTTTAGTACATTTTTATTTATTCTAATTAAGGCCTATTATTCATTATTTTGATATGTTTATTTCCCTTTTTATTATTACACTAATTAAGATATAGGCTTGTCGGATTATTGTTTTAATATACAATTTTTTTCTAGATAATAAATATGTAATAACATAATTAGTTATTTCATAAATAATAATTTGAGTCCATTATTAAAAATATTTGTTGTTATCCTTGTGAATATGTACTGAAATATGAACTTTAAAATATGAGCTAGCTATGAGTTTAATACATAAATATAAAATCAATTTATATGTTTTAATACCTGAAGCAATATAATGAAGCATTGAGGCAAAACTGGCTTTCAAACACTAGTGGTTAATAACAGGTCTAGAGGACATTTGATGATGTTTTTAGGCTGGGAGACATGAAAAATGTGAAGTTCTTATGTAGCGTACAAGGAAGTTAGGATCTAACAATATAGTATAAGGAAGATAGGATCTAACAATGTATAGTATAAGGAAGATAGGATGTAACAATAAAGTATAAGGGAGTTAGGATCTAACAATAGAGTAAAAGGAAGTTAGGATCTAACAATAGAATATAATTAAGGAAGTTAGGATCTAACAATAGAATATAATTAAGGAAGTTAGGATCTAACAATAGAGTAAAAGGAAGTTAGGATCTAACAATAGAATATAATTAAGGAAGTTAGGATCTAACAATAGAATATAATTAAGGAAGTTAGGATCTAACAATAGAGTAAAAGGAAGTTAGGATCTAACAATAGAATATAATTAAGGAAGTTAGGATCTAACAATAGAATATAATTAAGGAAGTTAAGATCTAACAAGAGGTAGCTCAATTTTCACTTTTTAGTACTATATTTCACCAATAGAATCGCTGAAGTAAATATTTTCTAATTATTTTTACAAAATAGCTCTAGCTGATCAGAACCGAGTTTCATCAATACCGGAAAACTACTGCCTTTTACACCACGGCCACCGTCATCAGATGGTAAGGTGTAAAGTTTGGTTACGGTGAGCCTCTCTGCAACCTTCCCCGCTCTCCAAAATGAAGAATTGTTTTGATTATTGTGATGTTAATTCATTTCAATTCATATTTTAGTACTGTATCTCTCCACAAGGAATAAACTTTTAAATCTAGTACCAGGAAGTTAGAATCTAACAGAGAGTAGCTTGGGTTTACCTTTTTAGTTCTATTATTCGCCACCAGGAGCGAACACAAATACATACAGTGTGTCCCCGGATTGAGTTGCCTATTCGTGTAAATGCAAAAAAAAAAATTCAATTTTCGAAGAAAAGTCACTCTTCATAATCGTCTCTTTCTCTTGAAAGTCGTTAAAAACTCACTCCTGTAGCCTGTAACGATTTCAAATAAAAATTGAACTGTTCTTTTTAAAGTGTATTTCATTTTTTACTACTTCTTCGGACTTATGAACTTTGAAATGTTAATAAATGGTTTTATTTGATTTCCGATTTTGTGTGTAAGTGAAGATTTTAAATACTATATAAACAATTGTGGTAAAAGACGAAATAACCTCATCATGCTGCAGATAACAGGTATGTAATCATACTAGTTTCGACAAATTATATTTTTAGTATCTTATAGCGACCTTTATTGAACTTAAAAATGTAACCCCTCAAGCTGTCCCGGATGGAGCGTGGCGCCCCCTTTTGTTTTTAAACCACCGCCAAAACTATAGGTCAGAACCTCTAACTAGTTAAGGAGCCCACCAAGACAACATAATAACGTGCTCTGACCGGAGATTTACGATTTAAAACACGCTACTTTTTTTTAAAAGGAGGGGAAATTGCGACACAAGTATCGTGAAGATACCTGCTCCAATGGTATCTCCATCCCGATCTTTGTCGCCTCTAGAGTTTTTTCTTCCTCCTTCGTTTTTTTTTTTTTTTACTTTTTGTTTGTCATTTTTGATTATTAATTTATTTACGCTTTTCCAGTAAGACTACCTTATTTAAATTGTTTTATTGTTTAACCAATACTATATATGTAGACATTAGCCTTTATCTTCTATAAATGTATATTTATTCATCCATGTATGAGTTTTGTATTTGCATTCCTAATGTCGAAGAGATAAAAGTTTTGAGTGTGTGCCATAGGTCGCAATTGATTTAGTTCATATCATTAACATATTTATTATGTTATGATATAATTTGAGCGGAACAATATCATACTATTTCGGGAATTGGAACACTATAATTGCTGGTGTCTGGACTTCAATTAAAGGGAGGAAGTTGTCTTTAGCCTTTCGGTCACACTAAATCTAAAGTTATTAATAAAATCGAGTAGGACATGACAATCTTTTGCACCTGAGCACCTTATAATAATTCATAACCGTTCTGCATCAAACTGTTTTTTTAACCTTAATAAAGTGCTTAAGTATATATTCGATCAAGATTTAATAAAACATACTTCATCTCATGGAATGAAGTTCATTAGTGCAAATTACGTTTAAGAGACCGGCTTTTCTCTGTGAGCCGATTTATGAAGCTATTTATCCCAAGAGTTATTTCTACTTTACCTCAGTTCTTGTCGAATATTAAGTCATTTAAAATCTTAGAATTCCAAGTAAACTAGGACTTGGCAATCTAATGGGGATACTGATACTATGTATGGATAAATCGTATTTTATTTAGCTGATGCTTTTATCATTCACTTCAAGCATTTAAAGATCTTATGTATACATTTATCTAAGTATACATTTATTTCTCTACAATAATATAATGATATCCATATAGGCAATGAAAGGAACTAAAATATCTTGTTGACCTATGCAATTTACATATTTATATATTTTACTAAACATATTTTTTCATTCATTGTAATGAACCTTTTTTTTACACTCTAATATCGCTTACTCGTATATCAGATCTGCCATAGGATTGCAATGACAACAGTTACCTGGTTATCTAATATAGACACAATATGTATGTAAATTACTTGTGTGTGTATATCATCTCTCTAATGAAGCTAGATTCAACCTCCATAACAGTTTTGACTTTCAACTAGTTACAAACATAATATTATAAAATATACCACGAATATAAAGTCAATTATGAAATAAACATTTTATTTTCTATTTGCTAATTCTTATGAATAAAATTGTTGATCACAAACAATCTAGATTTTTTTAAAATGTATGATATTATTTTAATTATTATTTTTTCAATGAATCAACTTTACTTTATTCTCCAATTAGTTATAGTTCTACTTAAAAATAACCAGTACTTTAGTACATTTTTATTTATTCTAATTAAGGCCTATTATTCGTTATTTTGATATGTTTATTTCCCTTTTTATTATTACACTAATTAAGATATAGGCTTGTCGGATTATTGTTTTAATATACAATTTTTTTCTAGATAATAAATATGTAATAACATAATTAGTTATTTCATAAATAATAATTTGAGTCCATTATTAAAAATATTTGTTGTTATCCTTGTGAATATGCACTGAAATATGAACTTTAAAATATGAGCTAGCTATGAGTTTAATACATAAATATAAAATCAATTTATATGTTTTAATACCTGAAGCAATATAATGAAGCATTGAGGCAAAACTGGCTTTCAAACACTAGTGGTTAATAACAGGTCTAGAGGACATTTGATGATGTTTTTAGGCTGGGAGACATGAAAAATGTGAAGTTCTTATGTAGAGTACAAGGAAGTTAGGATCTAACAATATAGTATAAGGAAGATAGGATCTAACAATGTATAGTATAAGGAAGATAGGATCTAACAATATATAGTATAAGGAAGATAGGATGTAACAAGCTCCTGGTGGTGAAATATGGTACTAAAAAGCAAAAACTAAATTACCTCCTGTTAGATTCTAACTCCCTGGTACTATATTTAAAAGTTCATTCCTGGTGGCGAAATATAGTACTAAAGTATGAAAACCAAGCTACCTTCTGCTACATCCCAACTTCCTGATGCTATATTTTAGTGCGTCACATTTTTAATGACGTTTTTTTGCGTGACGGAAATTAATTCTGTCCCCCAGCTAAAAAATAGTTTTGGTTAGTAGTTTGGACATAGCCTGTGATACTAATAATTGTCAGAGCAGAGCTTGGAAATAGTATTTTAGCAACCTTCCCGCTTTTACCAGCTACCAAATCATTGTTACAAGTAGCCGTGAAATGTTGCGAAGTGTCCAAGGTAACGGAATCTCCCCTGTATCTATGATGACATTGTTTTAAAGTGAAACATCTTTTACTAAAAGGATGACAGGTTATTATAAACAAATAAGTTAATTAAGTTCAATTTCGACCTTTTTATTTCCTTTCTTTAACTAAACAAGATTTCTTTTCTTTCTAAAGAATGAAAAGCATCGTTCTGTAACAATTGAGAAAACGACAAGCAGTTAGCCTGATCTAATGTCTTTAAAAAATACGTCCTCACCTTTTTGTGTATCATTTTTACCTCCTCAACTGTTTTTTGTTATTTTATTACCGAGTAGTACATTATACCAGGGGGTTTTGTACGTCGAGTTCCGTAGCTTTGTTAATTTTCCAGACCAACTAGTGCCCTAATGGTCCCATTTAATGCGGTTTAGACACAAGAGTGAAAGAGAAGCAGTGTTGGTGGAGCTTTACGCTCGGCTGAAGATGGCGTACGGCTATGATTTTAATATGATTATTAGCGCCTTCAACCTGTTACAGCTATAAAAAAAACTTTAAAAGGCTCTAGTCTAGCACTCCTTCATTTCTCCTATACTAATGAACCAATTAAGGAAATGAACAAACATGCACGTTTTATTATTTAATAGAGTGCGTCTAATTCAAGTTAATTTGCTTTGTGGCTTTGTTTTATTTATATTTATTTTTGCGATTGCAAGGTTGTAATTAACAATTATTATGTGTCTAAAGATAATTTGAAGTTAACAATTCAATTATTAGACAATTTCTTAATTATTATATTGATGTAACTTAATTAAGTTTTTATATAATATTTTTGTAGTTTTTTATTTTCTTTTATTTATTTTTTATTTTTTTCAATTGATTAACTGGTGGAGGTAATACTAACGGGTTATATCCTTATCATAGTCTATTAATATAAGTAAATTAGTGGCATNTTTTTGATATTTAATTATTGAACTTTTTTATGCAAAAAATAATTTTGGAATAGTATTTTAAAGAAATTATAAAGAATTCTTTTTTCTTGTACAGTCGAAATTTGAACCGGTTTACTCTTGTACGATTTTAGGAAATTGTACTTTCTAGGTACAGGGTACATTTTGAACAAAAAGTTATATTCTAATTCTTCATTTAAGAAATGCAGGAGATATTATGAAGAGTGACTTTTCTTCGAAAATTGAAATTTTTTTGCATTTACACGTATAGGCAACTCAATCCGGGGACACACTGTATATACATTTGTCCTTTAAATAGAGAAATATTTTGGGGAAAGGAAGGTTACAAGATGCAGGTTATAAACAAATGTGATTACGTGAATATTTTGTTTATTCTTTATGTACAAATAGTTTCTCGTGGTATATTAGTGCTTATTGGTCTAAGTAACATCTATATGCACTAGAAATATTAATAATGTAGACACAAAATTAGGCAAAAAGCAAGTATAGAGCCCTAAAGATATAAGCACTCCTGACGGCATCCCTGAAAGTACAATTATGTTTCTACTTTACCTTGATAGTTGCGATATTTTCAAACCAAACTTAAGGTAAATTCTTAAAAAAAACCTATATAAATTTATATTGTTATTTTTTGTACTTATTCTTCACATCTGTATAATATGTGTGCATTGTTATTTTAAATCTTAAAAAAAATAAAAATTCAAAGACGACTTCATTCCTTTTTTACAAATGAATTCACTATTTTAAATTCACACCCAAATCATGAAATGTACACATATGAACATGAAAAATCTATGATTGTTTCCTTTAATATGATCCAGGAAGAATCATAAACCATGAGTTTATTACTTATTTTAAAAATTCGTGATTGAAATAGGGGTCAATAGTCAATACACAATGATTACTCGTGACTAGGAATGAAGGAATAGATTGTTAACTATTTTTTTTCTTCAAATAAACGCACGCATATCAAATGTACTACGAAATACTTGATGAAAATGTTTCAAAACTCGTGAACATTAATGATTAGATCAATCGGAAATATCTACAATCTGCATGAGTCAATAACGTGTCACTTTCTAAGTTTACTTGTTTAAACCGAGATTTCTTAAACTTATTTCTATACTGAATAAAAACTTTTAAATAACTTGATCAACCGTATAAAAATGAACAGACTTGACTATTATTTTTAAATTTAATTGGAAATTATGGAAAAGATTATCCCGGCGTTGGAGTCTATTTTTCTCTGTCTGTCTCCCAGTGTTAATAATAATTATAATTTGACAAGAATGTTTAGTAAGTTGACACAGTCTATTGTTTATTTATCATTAGGTACTAAAAATGTTTACGGATGGAGTTATCCTAATACTAATACTTCTAATTAAATTAGGATTAGGATTAAGAATATCCTAAATTTTGTCCAGATTATTCTTTTTTTATCCATTTCTCTCTGAGTAAATTACTGATAAAATGATCTTCAAGAAAAAGAAAAACAAGTGACCACAGAATGATAATGATGCATTCTCTGATCATTTTATTCCTTAGAGAAGGTTCTTTAAGCTAGAATCTAGTTTCTACTATAGGCTTGTACTGAATGAATCTAGATTAGTCTTATCATTATGTATTTATAGAGATCTGATATAACTCTAGAACATCTATAGAAAGTTGATTTCTTTATACCTTTCTATGTTACTATAATAGTTTGTTAGCTCCATCTTTCTTCTTGGTTTTTGTCCTTATACTCGTAATCTTTAAGCAGCTTACAATTTTAAATTGCTATTTCCTGTATAACCTAATAGTAATGCTATGTAATATAAATTAGTAAAACCTTAATCCATTTTTTTTAATATGTAAAATTGCTTATTATCTCTAATTATATTTAATGTAGCTGAAATAAACGACGTCCGCTTGTTCACTTCTTGTAAAAAAATATTGCGTATTTTAATGAAAATACTTTCTAGAAAAAGATGTTCACAAAAAAATATAAAATAATGGTACCGAGAAAAACTGAGATAGCGGGTGGCAAAGCTCGAGGCATTGTTCGTCTCTTGTTGGTCACTGGAGACAAAAAAATTGTGGTCGTCTCGTGCAAGAGGGAAAATAGAAAAATAAGTTACCATGTAGTATATTCTATAATGATTTCTCTTTTTTTTCTTTTATTATTCTCAGTGTTGTGTGTCGTATGTCGTTGAAGGGTAGAAGACCGTAACGGGATAATGGGATTGTATACTCCGATGTGCGGGGTGGAGAAGCCCCTACGGAGAGCGGAACGAAGTAAAACTAGATCGGGTGAGTGAGAGGGAGTCTACGGGCTAATCTGGTTAGGCCCAGGGCCTCGGGGATAAGGGGCCCTCAGACAACCGGCACGGGGAAGTTGACAGAAATACAACAGCCTAATGATTATCAAGAGCCGTGCGGTTTTCCAGTCTCAACCAGACTGGTACCAACTCGGTAGTGTACCACTTCCAGCCTCCAGTAGGCTTCTTTTTGCAAAGGAGGAGAAAAGAACAAGAACTATGCGACAGACAGTTGTATAGAAAGAATGGATGACACTACTTGGGTGGTTTTTATATCGCTATCTGTTTGTGTTTTTTCTCTTAGTCTGTGTCGAATGATTATCGGGAACGGAGAAAAACGGAACCGACAAATGGTTCGACGTGATAAAATTGGGTAGAAAATGCAGTGAACAGCTATTCGCATCTAACAGAAAACTACTCACCTTCTTCTGCGCTATTATTATCAAACCAGACCTTTGATAATTCAGACACGCGAATGTTCTTCTTTGAGGACCTTTACCGTTTGAACCATTTACGAGTATAATAATAATAAAGATATTCTTCTTGTTCAAAGGTTAATTAAGATACTACTACTTAAGTTATAAAAATGTTCTAAAATGAACAATCTTAATTCGATTCCTAGTCATGAGTCATATATTACTGACTAATGATCTTTTTGATAAATATGAAAGGAAGCTGATTCCTCACTAATTTTTTTTATCATCTAATACTGCTTTCAAGCTGGACGAGGTTATAAAAAAAGTTTTTTGGCTATTGGTCGCAATTGTTTTAGACGATTACTTTTGGCTTTTTTTTTATCTATGAAAAATGAGTATGGACTGGATGGAATTACAAAATAGTGTTAGATAAAGAAATATTTGTTAAATTAATACCCAATTAATTACTTGACTTACCGAAAAAAGCTACGATAATAATTTTAACTTTAACTTTAAAAATAATGGTTTGTAATTTCAAAACATTGATTGGAGTTAGTGATACAAGTGGCATATTAATGGTTGTATTGTATTGGATATTATTTCGTGATTCATGCGCTAGTTTTATTTACGTTCTTAGTTCTTTTTTTCAATTCCTAAACTTTAAAATAAGTTCTGTTCTGTATTACGAGGCGTATTCGGAGAGTATAAGGGCTCTTTGACTTTAAAAAAAAAAAAAAAAAAAGAATTCGTTAAATCCAGTTTTTATTGGCTGTTTTAGTTCTCTACAAACCTACTCCAATTTTTCACATAATCCCCGTTCATTTCTTAGTACTTTTCGTAGCGCTGAGAACTTCCTCAAATAAGTTCGCAACTTTGGGAATCGAACATGCTGATAACGGTGGTCTTAAGTTTATCTCGTTCCTTTGGAGTCTGCGTTGGTGCAGGATATCCTGAAGTTTATCTCGTTCCTTTGGAGTCTGCGTTGGTGCCGGATATCCTGAAGTTCATCTCGTTCCTTGGAGTCTGCGTTGGTGCAAGATGTCCAGGTCTTGCTGCCCTTAACAATGTGGTAAAACAAAATGTCTCCGTCTTGTTGATAGCGGCCCAAAAATGTTCGTCCACATTGACATTTTCAGTAGAGGACAAGAGGAAATTTATCTAGCCAGCACAATTGTTCATAAGATCACAGTTTTTGGCCCACTTGTCAAAGATTTCATGGGCCTGCCACTCTGGTCTTCATCATTCAAATGTGTGAGGCCATTTTTGAAATCTCGACACCATTGCCTAACCTTCCCCTCATTCGTTACTGTAGGTCCATAAATTAGGCACAACTCTCGATGATTTTGGGTGGCTGATGATCCTTCGGACACATAAATCGAATCACAGCAAGCACTTCACAACTGGCAGGAATAACGATTTTCGTGGATGTTGCTGCCTTCAAAGGACTACTGGAAACTCCATTAGTGGTTTCGGAAACCATCAGTAGATGGCGCTGCATATGTACAAATTTGTTTAGACCCGGCAATATTTTAATGTAAGCAAACGGCAATTACATTTTGAATATGCCTATATTTTGTTACTGAACCCTAATTTTAAGTATTACATACTGTTTTATTTCTTTATCATTATTAATCTGATAAAGTTTGATTCTTTAAATTAGTTTTTTTTTGTTCGTCAATAATCTTTCTTTATTAAGGTCCATCATTATTTCCGGTGACATTTGCGAGAGGTTTGAATCCAAATAAATCAAAATGATGATGGGCTAATAAATATTACTTGAAGTAAGTATCCTGACAAATAAGAGCATAGTGCTCATTCTTTTGATTTTATTCTATGATTTATATATTTTACTAAGGGTTATTTTACATTTTTAAGCACAATAATTGTTTTAAGGTTCTAATACTAACTATGGAAGCTATAAAACTATCCCATCTGATAGATCCCCTAGTACATTAACTAAGTTTACAATAGATCATAGCTAAATCCGCTTGAGAAATTCCTTTGTCTTAACATTCAGACAATGGGGCCATCATCATTCTGCTAGGTGATTGCCTTTATTTACGGTACTATGTTTTATTAACCGGTTATAAATGGGTTATTTAATGGTTCAGGGTTATTGTGTTGTATTTTTGGCCCCTTTAGATCGATTTAAGGATCAATTCGGGTAAAGAAAATGAAAATCCTTAAGTGATGAGATGTCAGATTAAGGAAGTGTGAAGAAATACTTTAATTGATTACCTATTCAAAAGAGACAACTAGTTAAAAATTTATTTATTCTAAGCAATTCCTTAACATTGATAATGAAACGTAGATTTATGTATTGTCCTCCCAAATAATATTTATAAAGCTTTGATAATATAGTTATCCTTACCGTTTAAATTAAAGATTTATTTATCTCACTGGTTCTAAAGATAAGCCAACGTAAAATATCACGTTGTTTTTTTTTTTTTTTTTTTATAATATGTTGACAAATCTTTGGTCTTATTTGGGTGAAATTTAAAAAAATAAAATAAATAATAATAATCTCTACTTTCTTCTTAAATTGTTTAAGTCCATAACGAAGAAGATGAATTACTAGAAGACTTAGTTTCCCTAATAATATTTGGAGTAAAAAAGTATAGTTTTCCTCTCGAATAAATGTTAAAGGGCCCTTCAGTATAATATGGAATATATTAACATCTAATACCAAGATCCCTCTTCAGGATGGGGAGAGGTTTAAGGCGAAACCGGGGAATGCGGTGTTTAAAGCAAATAATTTTGTCATTTCATTTACAATTGCTTCCACAAGGCAATTATCCTAAGAGAGTTTTAGGGGTTGAAATTAAACTAAAGGGAGAAAACCCGTTATTATTTAATTGCCAGGTGCCGGGAGAGTTTTACGATGGCCCTTGTACTTTATCGCTCCATATTAATTGGGCCCTTGCCCTTAAAGTAAACAGAAAAGCTAAAATATTAATTAAAAACAAGCGTTTATTTTATAACACTCTGCATATTTTTACCCCCTTTTATACCCTCACTCAGTCTTAAGGGTAAAAACAGAGCTGAAGACAATTATTATGACCTTGTTGAATAACATGAAATAAAAGAACTGGGGGAATTTATGGGAGATAGTCATTGATTCGCTTTTAAATGGAACGAACCTTTAAGAGCAATATTAATCAATGAATTGTTGTAGACCCTAAACGTGNTTTATTTTTTTTTTTTTTTTGAGTACATTATGTTGACAAATTATGGCCTTATTTTGATGAAACTTTTCAAATTATCTTTCTTTACTAATTTAATTAATTATTAAAGCTTTAGTAGTAAATGTATATTGTACATTTTGTTGAAAATATTTGGCCTTATTTTCGTGACAATTTACAAATTTACTTCTTTACTAATTCAATTAATGAACCTTTAGTTAGTATTTATTTATTTTTTTCTGCATTATTTTGACAAATCTATGGCCTTATTTTGGTAGCACTTTACTAAATTAACTTTCTTTACTAATTTAATTTTGAAGGTTAATAGTACATGTTCATTGTATATTGTAATTCATTGTATTGAAAATTTTGGCCTTATTGTGGTGACAATTTACTAATTTACTTCCTTTTCTAATTCAATTAATAAAACCTGTAGTTAATATTTTTTTATTTTTTTTTTTATCTTACCAGTATGTTGAAAAATCTATGGCCTTATTCGGTGACACTTCACAAATTACTTCCTTTTTTAAGGTAATTTAGTTTTAGTAAATTTTATGATTGATAAGACTGTATCAATTATTTATTTGACTGTATTATCGTTAAAGATCTATAATTTTCCCCAAAATCATAGTTTAGTGTTACATGACTAATCTATTTCTATTCTAATCTATTCTATTCTAAAACTAACGTTGCGTAACACAAGCTAATGTGACCCTTTATTTAAAGAGAATCACAAAAAAATACTTAATCCTAAAGGGCAGCCATTGATTATGTAATGAACTAATAGATTTTGGATGTTTTACCTACATCTATTGTAGTCTGAAATTTGAGAAGCATTAGCCCATTATCCAATGCAAATATATAAGAGGTTTATATAGTCAACCTTTCGAACACCCTTCAAAAAAAATATATATATAATAAACAGAATTAATAACTATTTGATTTTTAAAAAATTAAAAACTTCAGCATAGTGAATACATCTACAAACAAAATAGAGTTTTTGAAACGATTATAATAATTATAATTATGAATATTTATTTCACCAAAATGAAAAATCATCAATTATCATTTTTTTCAAATTTTATAATATTTTCAATAATTGAACCATTTTTATTTAATAAAAGATTATCAGTTTAATTTATTACCTCTTATAATTTTTGTATGCATAAAAGTGCATTATTAATAGGTTTATTATAAAAATTACACAAACTAATGATTAATTTATTTAGTAGGTTTGACCTTTTTAGTTTGCGATGATTTTAAGTGGAATTAAGTGTGAATGTTCTTTAAAAATAAACACTTTTTTTTATTATTTATTTAAGATGGTATTATTAGAACGGATATAGTTACCCACTAAGGTAAAGATTAAGTATACTTATTTACTGAACATCTAAAATGTTGACAAACGTCGATGTCTTTTGAACGGAATATGTTATTAATTATTGATTTAACGAGCCGTTTAATATTTCTGACCCTATAAAAAACTACTAAGCTAAATATATCTAGTTTTTAGAAGCTAAATTATGCATGGTTTCCTTTTTCTTTTAGCTAACACTTATACTTTTACGATCCCAAAAATATAATAAACATAATGAAAATAGACTAGCATCCTATCATGTAATTTATTGTTATATTCAGTTATTATTATTGTTAAGTTCACGTTTACGCGAGCGTTGCGCGGAAAACGTTGTCCAATGAACTCGTCCTGGGTATTGGTAAAATGAACATGTCTACCAATTTTTATCAAAATTGGTCGACATTTACTCAAGTAATCGTCGCACGTTTCAGGATTCGCGAACACACAGACCGACAGGCAGACACGAGACCGAACATGTTTCCTGACGTCTGAAACGGATTTCTGTCTTGGAATTTTTAAAATCGAAGACATCAAACTTTTTCGTTACCAAAAGTGAACACAATGCTTCCGTTACCTTTGGTAAGCTCGGAAGCAAAAATTGCTTCTTATTGTTTAATTTGTATTCTTGTTTACATTTCAACTTTATAATTTAGTGTTGTTGCGTTTCTGAATATTCCTTTGTAAAGGCCACCAATGTTTGCGCAAACATTATGACCGAGTATGGGGCTGCTTAGTTTAATGTTTTCGCAAACAAGATGTTTTATGTGTATGGCCTAAATTTGCACGACATCAGGTTTGCGCAAACATCATGTTTTAGCAAAATGTTTTGAGCGTGTATGGGGGCATTAAAGCTATTGTAAGTTCCAAAGAACGGAACTGACTTTGGTACTATTCATGGTTCTCTAATTATAGACTCTATCTTAGCATAAATTTTTCTCTCTCTTTTTAATCCTATTTCTATCATTGGTGTCGATAGTTCAACCAGAAATGTTAAGTTCGAAGTGTATTTTAAAAGCATGTATCTTCTATTTATCGCGAAGTGATTTTTAATTCGAGTGATATTTTTCATTCGCTTTTAAGATTACCTTTCTAATAGGTTGTCGAATAAAAAAAAAAAATAATTCGTTAAGACAGGTTGTCTGCGGTAGAAAAGTTTCGTATGTTATTTCTTGTAGCCAAACTATCTTCCCCACTCTATTCGAAAACAGGCTCAATTTATAAAATAAACCAGAAAGTTTTTTTCAATGAATGAGAGGGTATAAGATTTTTTCTCTCTCTCTTCATTCTGAAGACGTTTTGTGAATGGAGTTTTTCTTTTTTTTTAACTGAGAACGAGTTATTGGTGTATGATGGAGTAGACACGAGATGCTTCGATCTGAACGTAAGGTTCGAAAGCCTTCTAGTTTAGAATCCTTTCATTGTCACGATGTTGCTATTTATTTTCTCTTCCTCTTGTTAAAATGTAACAAAATTAATAACAATAATAATATCGGCCTTGACGTTTTGAGTTCGCTTAGATTCCTTTTATATTATTTTTTTTTTTAAGTTTTTGGTAGTATTCATTCTACGGAAAGATTAAATTTTAATTTAAATCAAATTATAATTATTATTAACTACGGGAAACAGACAGAGAAAAATAGACTCCAGCGCCGGGGTTTGAACCACGGGCCTCTATTTGAAAGCTTAACTTCGGGACAAGCTATCATTAACGTCAGAGAAAATCATTCTCCTGCGTAGCTTAG
>KZ651312.1:126177-138032 GCA_001010745.2 Gerris buenoi | reverse complement strand
GTGAGTAGTTTTTCAGCCTATTGTACACTAGACAGTTGTGGAATATCGGAATGACCCATAAAAGTTAAAAGGTGCAACCTTGCATACGCGAAAAAGCGCCCGGAAAGCGTGGGGGGGGGGACTAACAGAAAAGACCCTGTTACTCCCCTTATAAAGCAGAAGTTTGATATTCCTTTGTCCGAAAGTAGATTGAACATTCTTTATTCTTAATAGTTATTTTGTCAAAGTCATTTATATACCAATTATAGAATAGAAAATATTATACCATTTATGTATTTACTTGTGCTCTAATTAAATTTATTTTAATTAATATTGATGCTATCTTTATAGACTATAAAATGCTTTGCTATACATTTTTTCCCCCTATTAAAGCTGTTTTTACTCAGATATAAAAAAAAAATTGAACAGCTGTTTTAAAAAAAGTGAAAGAAATTTACCGAGGCGGTCTATATTTATTCTATATTCTATTCCCGTGACAATAATGGGCCCATTCACATTTGAAATTATGAATCGGAGTTCTTTGTTAGTCTGTTTTTACGAATAAGCGAAACGCCTTCGAAACACTTTCATGTGACTACGCTACACAACTGTAAAATAGAATAGTAAATTACTAAATTACAACAAGGGGTCGCGGATTCGTTGACCGAAACCCATGTCCCGCTCGCATTTTGATTTATTAAATCCTTACGGTAGAGTTAACAAAAGGACATTTTATTTATTTGAGGCAAACAAATAAATAAATACAATACAATGAAGATTTACTAATAATAAATACATAACATTGTACCATTTACACACATAAAACCTCTTTTTAAAATTATATATATTATTGTTACATTGAATAAACCAGTGTTCGTTTTATATTTACAAGGAAATAAATTGCAGAGAATTTGAAAATAAAAAGTGGACTAAAATATAAAATTAGATTTAAAAGTTATGTTATTTTCTTTTGTCGATCATTATTTATTTGATTGCGACAATGCTTGTAGATAATTTGATTCGTATCCTCTTGATATTGCTCAATGAAATATATTTACCAGGAAATAAATTGTTGAGAAAATGAAAATAAAGAGAGGACTAAACATAAAATTTGATTTAAAATTTATATTTGATTGCGGCAGCGGCAATGCTTGTAGATTATTTGATTCGTATCCTCTTGATATAGCTCAATGAAATAATGTAACTNGTTGGCTTCAGTCACTTATCAGTAATTGCTTGTTGTTTTGATTCTATGCTCCTTCTATGTATAGTATTATTCTATGCTCTCTACGGACTGCTTTTGACAAACCAATTTCATAAAAATCAGATGAGTACTTTTGAAGATATGAGTGTTTCACATTTCATTAATATCGGTCGAGTAGTTTTAAAGATATGTTGGTCCGCAAAAATTGAGCGACAGACCGATTGACAGACACGGAACCAAAAATTTTCCCTGATGTCAGACATGGGTTTCTGCTATGGATTGTTTGAAATTTGAGCCATTAAAAAATGTTTGTTCTTCAGAACGATAGGTTACTTTACCTTCGGTTAGCTCCGATGCAAAAAATAAAAATTGGATCATTTTTTAAACGAAGATAAAAAAACTAATAAAAATATTATATCGTCCTTCTTTTTAATTGATCTTAAAATAATAAAATAATAAAAGCTCTTAAATTCTGTACTGATAAAGATATCTTACATTAAAGTGTTTCAAGTCGGCTTTAAATTTAAAAGTAAGAGAAAATAAAAAATAAAAGTTATGACTTTTTTAAAAATAACTTTTAAAATAAGGAGTGCAATAAATCACTGTGGTTATTATACTATCAACCTATCAAGCAAGGTTAGCAATAAATGTACGAGTTCAAGGTTTTATAGCGAAAAAAACTTCTTAATTGTTCATCTCTATCTTCGTTTTATTAAAGAAAATAATCTTATTTTAAAGAGAGAGAGAAAAAAAAATCTTAAAAGTTTTTGAACGTAATTATCGGCGATATAAAATCATTTCTGTTATAAGTATTTATAAGCTTATATGGTAATGTTTATATTTATAAGGTGGCAGTAATGTTAATTGTTTTTCATTTTAATCAGAAAATAGGCTGATCAATATTTAAAATTGTTTAAAGCCTCGTTCAGACTGAACATAGAACATAGAAAACGAGCCGAACATTGGTCTCTGCGCATGCCCAGTCAGAGATGCGCAGGCGCACTGTAGACTGAGCATGCGCAGGGACTATTGCTTGGCTCGTTTACTCTGTTCGGTTTGGCAGTCTGGATAAGGCTTAAGAGATAAATATAATAATAACAGATAAGTCACATTAGAGAAATTAGGCTCATGATTTTAGAGTTGATAAATAACGTCTTTTATTTGCCTCTATACTTTAAACTAATACAACTTTTATAAAGAATTATTTATAAACATTTTCTTTACTATATCTGGCTTTTCTCTAAAAGGACAAAAATTCCAGCGTAAAACTATCTATATTGAATCCATATTTGGACACTAGTCGCTGACAATTATACAGTTATAGCTTTTAGTAAATCGCTAATAACATATTTCTGATTTACCTCCACACTTAGTGGGTAATAGGGAGATAAATATAATAATAACAGATAAGTCACATTAGAGAAATTAGGCTCATGATTTTAGAGTTGATAAATAACGTCTTTTATGGATTGTTTGAAATTTGAGCCATTAAAAAATGTTTGTTCTTCAGAACGATAGGTTACTTTACCTTCGGTTAGCTCCGATGCAAAAAATAAAAATTGGATCATTTTTTAAACGAAGATAAAAAAACTAATAAAAACATTATATCGTCCTTCTTTTTAATTGATCTTAAAATAATAAAATAATAAAAGCTCTTAAATTCTGTACTGATAAAGATATCTTACATTAAAGTGTTTCAAGTCGGCTTTAAATTTAAAAGTAAGAGAAAATAAAAAATAAAAGTTATGACTTTTTTAAAAATAACTTTTAAAATAAGGAGTGCAATAAATCACTGTGGTTATTATACTATCAACCTATCAAGCAAGGTTAGCAATAAATGTACGAGTTCAAGGTTTTATAGCGAAAAAAACTTCTTAATTGTTCATCTCTATCTTCGTTTTATTAAAGAAAATAATCTTATTTTAAAGAGAGAGAGAAAAAAAAATCTTAAAAGTTTTTGAACGTAATTATCGGCGATATAAAATCATTTCT
This sequence comes from Gerris buenoi, assembly GCA_001010745.2. NCBI lineage: Eukaryota > Metazoa > Arthropoda > Insecta > Hemiptera > Gerridae > Gerris > Gerris buenoi. The sequence continues at coordinate 134,857 of KZ651312.1, read as the reverse complement.
GTTATAAGTATTTATAAGCTTATATGGTAATGTTTATATTTATAAGGTGGCAGTAATGTTAATTGTTTTTCATTTTAATCAGAAAAAAGGCTGATCAATATTTAAAATTGTTTAAAGCCTCGTTCAGACTGAACATAGAACATAGAAAACGAGCCGAACATTGGTCTCTGCGCATGCCCAGTCAGAGATGCGCAGGCGCACTGTAGACTGAGCATGCGCAGGGACTATTGCTTGGCTCGTTTACTCTGTTCGGTTTGGCAGTCTGGATAAGGCTTAAGAGATAAATATAATAATAACAGATAAGTCACATTAGAGAAATTAGGCTCATGATTTTAGAGTTGATAAATAACGTCTTTTATTTGCCTCTATACTTTAAACTAATACAACTTTTATAAAGAATTATTTATAAACATTTTCTTTACTATATCTGGCTTTTCTCTAAAAGGACAAAAATTCCAGCGTAATCCTATCTATATTGAATCCATATTTGGACACTAGTCGCTGACAATTATACAGTTATAGATTTTAGTAAATCGCTAATAACATATTTCTGATTTACCTCCACACTTAGTGGATAATAATAATCAAAAATGCAGCATGTATTTAAAATATTTTTATTCCTCGGAAATAAGGTTTTTCCTGATTTTTATGATCGATTTCAAGACTCCTTAATTTAAATAAGGTAAATTTAAGAAATTTCTGTTTGTAGTCCATGATCTGTTCGTTGTCTGTGATCTTCTTCTGCCCTTTGTGTACATTCGTGGATAATTTAAAAATAGTCAATTAGTGTGGCACATAGCTTCCCGTTTAGCCTACTTTTATGTTTTGCTTTTACAAACCATTATTGTCTATCATATTCTTGCCAATTTTTTATTTTTTTTATTTTACATGAATAAAAGTATCAATTTAGCAATATTTACTGTATGTAGACAATTTTATTAAATATAGGACGGTACTTCTTTAGATTGTTATTTCCCTATGTTTTTATTTTAGACTTAGTCTGAATAACTATTAAAACAAAGTGTTGTTTAGTCCAATGTACTTTGGGACAATGGAATAGGAATATCATACTTCTGTTTTTATAAGGGGAGAACAGTCTAAAGAAGAAAGATCCCGTACACCTTCTTTAGATTGTTACTCCCCTCTGTGTTGTTTTTATAAGTGGAGTGACAGTCTAAAGATGTGCCTATTAGGACTATCTGTGGGCTGCTTTTGCAAATCTCTTAAAATTGGTTGGGTACTTTAAAAGATTTACCTGCATATGTAAAAGATAATAAAACAGGCTTTTCTTTAGATTGTTACTTCCATTATAAAAATAACAGAGGTAATAAACAATCTAATGAAGGTGTACGCAATGTTCTTCTTTAGACTGTTACTCGGGTCTTTTCTGTTAGTCCCCCCCAGGCTTTTCGGGCGCTTTTTCGCGTATACAAGGTTGCACCCTTTAATTTTTTGGGTCATTCCGATATTCCACAACTGTCTAGTGTACAGAAAGCTAAAAAGACCAATATGCTAGGTAGATCACCTCATTTCTTATTGGCATACATACATAAATAAACACATTTACAAGAAAGTATAAGGTTAAAAAAAAAAAAACAACTTACGGCTTGAAACTCATATTTTTTATTGGAAAGACAGAGCATAAAGTTATCAAACAGTGAAAATGACATGTTATGGCAAGATGGACAAACGTGCAATAATTTGTAAATATTGGACTCCCAACTCTCGACGCAAAGAAGTGTCTACTACACTGATAAGAATTAGACTATTAGGTTTTCTCTCAAAACTATAATGAGATAACAACAATATCTGCACTTCATTGTTTTGGTGACAAAGGTCAAAAAATGTGTTTCATATGGTTATTTTAATAAATAATAAGGATATTTCATCAGTGTTGTATTGTATTGGACAGAGGTCGGAAAAAGTAGTTATATATGTATACCGATAAATAATAAAGTTATCAACCTAGTGAGTATTTTTTCAGCCTATTGTACACTAGACAGTTNTTGATATTCCTTTGTCCGAAAGTAGATTGGACATTCTTTATTCTTAATAGTTATTTAGTCAAAGTCATTTATATACCAATTATAGAATAGAAAATATTATACCATTTATGTATTTACTTGTGCTCTAATTAAATTTATTTTAATTAATATTGATGCTATCTTTATAGACTATAAAATGCTTTGCTATACATTTTTTCCCCCTATTAAAGCTGTTTTTACTCAGATATAAAAAAAAAATTGAACAGCTGTTTTAAAAAAAGTGAAAGAAATTTACCGAGGCGGTCTATATTTATTCTATATTCTATTCCCGTGACAATAATGGGCCCATTCACATTTGAAATTATGAATCGGAGTTCTTTGTTAGTCTGTTTTTACGAATAAGCGAAACGCCTTCGAAACACTTTCATGTGACTACGCTACACAACTGTAAAATAGAATAGTAAATTACTAAATTACAACAAGGGGTCGCGGATTCGTTGACCGAAACCCATGTCCCGCTCGCATTTTGATTTATTAAATCCTTACGGTAGAGTTAACAAAAGGACATTTTATTTATTTGAGGCAAACAAATAAATAAATACAATACAATGAAGATTTACTAATAATAAATACATAACATTGTACCATTTACACACATAAAACCTCTTTTTAAAATTATATATATTATTGTTACATTGAATAAACCAGTGTTCGTTTTATATTTACAAGGAAATAAATTGCAGAGAATTTGAAAATAAAAAGTGGACTAAAATATAAAATTAGATTTAAAAGTTATGTTATTTTCTTTTGTCGATCATTATTTATTTGATTGCGACAATGCTTGTAGATAATTTGATTCGTATCCTCTTGATATTGCTCAATGAAATATATTTACCAGGAAATAAATTGTTGAGAAAATGAAAATAAAGAGAGGACTAAACATAAAATTTGATTTAAAATTTATATTTGATTGCGGCAGCGGCAATGCTTGTAGATTATTTGATTCGTATCCTCTTGATATAGCTCAATGAAATAATGTAACTTTTATTTATTAAAGTATTTTTTATATATTGAGTAAATTTATTAATTAATATTTGTTAAGAAAGAAGTTCTGAGCATATGATTTTTGTAAATCATTTATTTTTATATATTATTATTATTTTTAAGAAATTATTTTTGAAGGAATTATTCTATGTCTAAGCTTAGTAGCTAATTAAAAAATTTTAAAGTTAGAGTTGCCGGGTTCGATTCCAGAGAAAGGTTGATTTTTTTATGTCCTTCTACCTTAACAATAATATTTATGAATATATTTCTATTTGGATTATTGTACTTTATACATGAAAAATGACATGTACAGAGATAGAAATCTCATAACAACTATGTCTTTAGATTTAAATCTTTATTACCTGTTACTTTAATGATCCATTCAAAATTAAATGTTTTACGAGCAATTAAATATATTTTAATTTCTCTGAAGTTAAAACGAATTGTATTAATTTGTTTTTTGGATAATTTACTTGAACAACAGTATAGTATTTAAACTGGTTAAAAGAAATCAAATTATGTATTCTAAGAACTCGAAACATTTAGCCTAATTCTCTGTTCAAACCTTTTTTTTATTGGTTTAATATCCATGCATATTAAACGGGTCATTAAAATTTTTTAAGTAGTTTTTGTTTTACGCTTCTGGAAAGATGAGACAGAATTAAACAAAATAAAACTTCATTGTCCCTCTAAACTCTAAAGAGTCATTTAAAGTGTAAAACCATTCAAATTTCAAAGAACGAGTAAGTAAAAATTATACACTTAATAAACTTATTTATCAAAAATATTCTTTTAACTGTTAGAAATAATTAAATTTTTAAAGTCTATTTAATAAATGTTTACTACGTTTTTATTAACTTGGTTTCTTGTTTGTATGTTTGTCTGGTACAAATCTTGCAATCGAATTTTAACAAACATCCCGAGTAGCTAGACATTTGAAACTTTCAGAACACGATGAAAATGCACTATTTTAATACTTTTTAGTCATTTTTCAGCAGAATTTAATTCGTTTTCAACAAATTTGCTGAATGAAAAGTTAGTTCGGAAAAAATCCGCAAGTTATTTTATTTGTTTTGACATATCCATATTTACCTACACTATTCATTTTGACGGGTTTCAAATTTATGACATAAAATTTAAAAACGTAGTATATAAAAAGTTCTTTTTATCTTGTAATTTTACCTTTATTAAGTTATTTTCATAGTTAAACGTAATATCACTATTGCTCTGTTTTATTAAGATATTTATTCACTTAAAACATTACAACTATAGTTAGTTTAGTAATTAACATTTTACTCATTGTTTATTGTGTAATCTTATAGTATTAATTTCAATGAATATTGTACAAATAACTTATTAAGTAAATAAATCTAATTTAATAATTAATGCACATTTCATAACTCAATCAACAGTTCTAAATGGAATAAGCCAGGTGCAATTATGTTCAATTTATTTCAATATTAAAATAAAATTAATGTGATATCGACGAATCAAGTTAATATACAATTACTAGCTGTCGTTAGCTAAATATTTAAAGTTGCCTTCGGCCTTGTCATATAGTTTGCTTGGTTGGTATTTGACGTTAGACGTAAGTATTCATAGATAAATGTCTTCTATTAATTATATATTTTTTTATTTTTGCAGAATTTAACTTAATTATTTGAGAAGGTTCGTTTCCGGATGAACAAGCTTTTGATTTAATAGTTGAAGTTAGTATTTTTTTTTTTTTTAAATTACAAAGATAATAAAAAGTAAATTATTATTTCAATTTTGTTATTAAATTTCTTGAAAATTACAAATTGTTTCTTTGCCAAATTTTTGTTTATATCTTTGCACAGATTTGCAAGTTTTAGGAATAATAACTATTCCAAAAATATTCTGCCAATTAGTGTGGCACATAGCTTCCTCGCGTCCGCGTCCTATACTTAGCTTATTACTTTAATGATTTTATGCTTTTTACATCCTATTGTCAAATTTATTTAATTTTCAAAATTGTTTGATTTTTTTACATAAATTGCAAGCATCAATTTAGCAATATTTAAACAGAACGGTTGGCATTAATCAGGAGCCAAATTTATTAATTATCCGCGGGCTACTTTCGATAAAACATCCAAAATTTCATAAAAATACGATAAGTGCTTTTGGTGATATTGGTGATATAAGTGTATGTTTATGCGCATGTGGAAGAGAAAAAAGTGGGCATAGAAGGTTAAAACGTATATTATAGGACCAATATAGGATAATTATGACCTACCATTTAAATTTTATTAAAATCGAACAAGTAGTTTTTTAAGATGTGTGGGTTCGCAAAAATTGAGTGACAGCCCCACAGACAGACACTGGACCAAAAATGTTCTCTGATATCTAAAACGGATGTCTGTCATGTATCATATTGCTTCCGTTATCTTCAGTAAGCTCGTAACCTAAGCAATATGATAACTTAATAAAACGTAATAGTGATGAGACACTCGCAAAACAAATTCTGAATAATTGCAATATTTTTATCGACGTTATTCAGTCGTGAACTTACTCATATGAGCGAAATATTTGATTATGCAGATGAGAATCGTTTTCCATTTTACTGAAAATGGAGGATACAATCGTATATACCTACATATCTATTGTAAACAATAGAAACTATTTCTTCTTTTATAATCGCATATGTATTATAATAACGCATATATTATAACGCACTTCTTAAGATTGTTACTCCCCTATGTCCCTTTGTTTTTTAGAATATTATTAACTTTTAACTAAATAACTATTAAGACAAAGGGATGTTTAGTCCAATGTTCTTTAGGACAAAGGAATATCATACTTCGGTTTTTATTAGGGGAGTAACATTCTAAATAAGAACTTTCCGTACACCTTCTTTAGACTTACCCCTGTTTATTTTATAAGGGGAGTAACCATTTAAAATCGTGCCTCGTATATTTACAAAAATATTAAATTATGTTATACAAAAATGAGCTTTTTTCTTTTTTTATTATTTTTTTTTCATACAAGTCTACAAGATTATTCCTAGCTTGATGAACTTTTGCACATTTGACCTTCAAAACAAGAAGAAGGTCACTGTCTACATGATATTTCGAAAAATCACCCCTTCCTTTAGACAACACAGGGTACTGCTTCAGCAAGTTATTTATAAATTACAAAATGTTGCCTGTCCGACGTTTCGTCGTAATCTAGTACCAATAGAATGTTGTTAATTTATAACAAGTGAAACATGACTAAAAGTAATTTAAAGATAAAAGAAAAAACTTCATTAGTTCTTTACGTTGAGATTAATCAACAAAAGTTGTTGCATTTTTTAACTACAAGTGATCTAACGTAGTCTGAGGTTAGAGAACAATTCGATTTACATAAATATTGAATGTTAATCAATACAGTGCACGGTTAACGTTCTAAATATGTTAATTGGATTCAGGGTCGGAGGAGAATATGAAGAAGGGTGCCCATCCCCAATCCCCAGTCCATCTTAATCAGAATTCAAATATTGCCCCCGTGGAATTTGGAATTGAGTGAATTCTTTGAACTTAATGGATGCGTTTCCTGTAACTACACCCTCCCCAACTTATTCTCAGTTGTGATAATTATTCAGAATTTCAATTTGAATTAATTAACGTTCTAACTAGATTTCTTGTAATGGTATTGGTTTTAACCGTGTTAAACGTCCTTCAATTTAGGAATTCAAAATTACAATTTTTATTTATTATGTTTTATTTTATCGAACAAGTTTTTTGTATTCATGAAGAATTCTAAAATGAATGCCACTTATTAGAAACGCATCTTACTAAATACGATTTTAAAAATATCTGTGACATAAAGTACGTATTTTAAAGAGATCCGTATTAAATACCTTGTGCGGGTCTGTGTTTTACAAAAATGCCACATAAGAATGCATACCTTGACAAACAACAGGTTTAGGTATTTTCAGAAAATGATATGTTGTTTCCCTACGATATCAGTTAGCTTACGCCATCGCACTCTTTTAGCTGATAACTTCTAGAAGAATGAATGAACTTATTCGCAATTATAACGATTCTAGAAGACAAATATGTGTGAGGCACTCACGCATTAGAAGTGAAACTTAAGTTCTAGAAACAGCTAGCTCTTGTTTGCATTTGTTGACGATTTTATTATTTCAGGATTAAGAAATGGAATTTAGTTGAAAAATAAAATATTATCATAAAATTTTAGCGAATAATGAAGAAAGAACATGAAAACATCATTTATGTGTATTATAATGTGTATAATACCAATTTTGTGTATTGAAAAATCATCTACCTCCTTGGTGCAATAATTAGCACTCATGCTTTCTGAATAAGAGGTCGGTGGATCGAGATTTGTCCAGGTGAATGATTTTTTATTGAGTCGGCAGTAGATTTGCCTATAAATAATCTTTCATTTAGACGAGTCTCGAATCAAAAACTTCGTTACATGGTTTTTGTTTCATATAAACCAATTTACTCTACAGCGGCTAAAGAAATTTGACTTAAAAAAAGTAATCTTTTAAGTTGGTAAATTGTTGGCAAATCTATTACGTACAAATGAAAGTAGAATTATACTAAAATGACCAGAAAATAGAAAATTTTTGTTAATGTTAATTATTATTTCAGTTTAAATGATCAATCAATTGTTGGAGTTATTATTTATTGTTCAGATTCACTTGGTTATTGACTATTGACGCACTCTTGAATAGTCTATAAGGTTAATGGAGAATCCCACTGTTGATACCGTGTTCTAAAGTCGAAGGCCATATTCATCATACGCAGGAGGAAGCGTGTTGCCTGTGAGGGCTTCCTGCCTAGATATCTTCTCCTGGTTGAGTATTTTGTATTCAACACACTCTGACGGTCAGTCAGTCCTCCTATTCTTAAACTTATCTTTTGAATAAAAGAAAAAAAATAGCGTCCATAGGTCATCACCGAGTCATTGTTTAGTATTCGATTGTCTCTTTGGAAGGCTTGGCGTTAGTTCGGAGTCTTCCTGGCGAGCCTTGTAGCCTCCGACGTCAAGTCAGCGATGGAATTCGGAATTGGAAAGAAAAAAGATGGATTAGTTGACACTACCGTTTCTAATTCTAGTCAAAAGCATAGCTTATTAGCACATTTATCTATGGTGAATGGTGACACAGTAAGTCTTTTACTTAAATTTAAGGAATTGGTGATGTAACCTTGTTGCATGTGATATTTTAGCCTGATTTTGTTTCCTTAGTTATTGTTGTTTGTACAACCTACCTTGTTTCCTTAGTTAAACCTACTTCATACTTCATGGTTTTTGCTCCTACAGTGAAGAACATAATTGAAACAATGAGAATATCTTTAGTTCATAAATAGAATTTCTATTAGTAGTTGAAATATATTATTTTCTTAATCAAAAAGATAAATAAAAAACTATGCTAATACGTTCTCATTTCAACTAAAATTTCCCAAGTTGTATAGTAGTCCAGTCAAATTGTGCATAAAAAGAGCTCAAAGTGGAAAGTTTTGGTGTAATTGTTGTTAGTGGCTTATTTTATGTTTTTTGGGGTGCTGAACACGAATCTGAAGTTGTCCAACAAAATTTCCCTCGGCAAATATGAGAAATCATCGAAAAACTACAAAAAAAAATGTTTTTTATTGGTTTTCAGCTTATAACTTGCAAAGCAA